>QKQZ01042801.1:38947-66101 GCA_003595255.1 Solenopsis fugax | reverse complement strand
CTGAAAGGCGACGGTCAAGCAGTCGGTTGGTCAGGCAGTATAGTGCGTAGTCCGGTAGTCGCGGCGCATTTCAACTCGCATCTTCGGCATCCCGTACGAGTTTTTGATGCGAGCAGAGTGTTTTGAGAGTGCCGTGGAGTGTCGAAAGTGAAGTGAAGTGTCGGGCGTCCGTGTCAACATCTGTCGTATCAAATACGATGCATGATGCGAAATTGTATCGCGTTCAACCGGGTTTCGCATCTTTTCCGTTGCCTCGTATCCTAGCTGGGTTTCAGACGCGTTCTCTGAATACCAGGAGTGTTTTGAGAGGTACTGAAAAAATGAAGGGTCGCGCATTCGTGCCAAGTGTGAATCAAGAGGAGGAGGATTGTCATGAGAAGGATCTTGGATCTCGAATGTTCGAAAGCTGCAGCCGATGAGACGGAGCTAGTCGGAGCTGGACGGAGCGACCAGTGGCGAACGATGAGTCAATTGTACTCATATCTACTGTTTATTCGTCCCTACAATTCAGTATATTCGCGCTTCGTCCTCATTGTGTTCGCATAAATTATCGTCAATACAGTGCGACGAGAAAGCGGTTAGGACAGGAACAATTTCAAGTTGACTTTGTGTACGCGCGTTCGGTACTTCCTTTGTCAGGTGTGCCAACAATCGGACGACGTGCTTTCCGAAGTCTACCGTTGCAATCTTTGTAATTGTCTTTCTCTGCAATGATAACGCACTTTCAATAGCGGTCTACCTTATCGACTTGCATCGCAGGTTGTAGGTTATGTAGAGCACAGACGGAAAGCTCGTCGCGCGATTTGTTTGTCGCGCAGCCCCGAAAAAGTATGGCGATGTGGGAGAGCGACAAGTTTCAAGAAGACGAGAATGCAGACGGTATTGGGGGTAATTTCGACAATATCCTGGTGACGCACGATCTGCAGGACTGCCTGGATGACACCTTGGATCTGTCGAGCTTCGAGAAGGTCTACGAGCAGAGCGCGGTGTTCGATTACTCCGATAAGTACTCCGACGACGACACTGCTATCAACGAGGGGCTACCTGTCGATGACAACACGATCGAGTGAGTACTGATTTTGGAAAATTTCCCGAGCAGTCTCGATTTTTCACGCTCTCTCCCGACTACGTTTGCTCCTCACGTCGCTGAACTCTTCCTGTAGCCGGACTGCGAGTCGATATTTCGTTCGCACCGTCGAAATTTCATTCGCACACCCTCGTGGGCATTCCTTGTCCCCTCCTTATAAGGCTATGTACATGTTTTGAAACAGGAACTTTAATTCATAAATCAGAAAATTAGCATTGGGACGGCACGCGGATATACTTTGACGGTCTCTGACGTATATCGTGCATCGTCTATGTTTTTGGAAACCTTTAAATTTCGGCCACTGCATAATAATTTCAAAATAAGCCATATGTCACATATATATATTGTTGTGCGTTTGATAATAACAATATAAAATACGTTGTTTTACTCTACTTGTTGATAATCTAATCATGGAAGGAGTAATAAATCACAAACTTATAATTATATTGTATATGTTTTTTTATATTATTTTTTAATTATTTTGTTACTTTATATATGAGATTATTTATTATTTTTATTTTATTGTAGGATTGTTATTTCTATATGCATCATATCATTGACAATTTGACATTTTTGCATTTTCTTGTTGTTGCATTGAAAACAGATATTAGGGGAGAGTGGGATAAATCAGACCGTGTTCCAAATCGGACCTTTTTAATTTAAATGAATATGGTTAAGCAGATTTGCGTGCCATTTATAATGTAAAGTTTTTATAAGACACATGTGACAGCAGTTTGACAGTTTTCTGTCATTCACAGAATAGACGCGAATATATATATTTTCAGTCATCGTGCGAAAATTTTTTAAAAAAAGAAAATCCTTATAAATTATTATTTAAAAGGTGTTAAAAATTTGAAAGATAATTGATTTAAGATAATTAAAAAATGTAGAATTCAAAAATATTAAGCGTTTTGTGATCACTTTTGTAGTTTATTGTAAAATTTGTTCCAAAGTTTAAAAGAACCCGTGTCTAAATCGGACCTTTTTTTAGATGTCCAAATCGGATCTACATATACTCGTGTATGCCGTAGGAAGAAACCTTTTCACGATTTATATTTGGTTTTTTTGGCTTTTTAGTGAAAAATGGGCCACACTTATAAACAAAAAACAGATAAAATAGACATACAAGTGCTTCAACTTGCTGTTCTCGATATAAAAAATGGAAAATCATTAAGCCGACCAGATTTGATCCAAGGAATATTAAATCAGTAAAATATCATGAGTCATCAGACTCAGATTAATTGAGTTTTTTTTATTTCAATTCTAATAATATAAACTGTCAGTAATTTCTTTTCTGAATAAAATTTTTATGCTTGATAGCCAAATTACTCGTTTTTATTCAATTCTAACAAAAATACATTAAAAAATTCTATCTAAAAATCCATAAAAATAAGAATGTCCGATTTGTACCAGGGGGTGGTCCAGTAGTTCCAAATCGGACCGAAAAAAACGTTTTTACATTTTCCTTTATAGTTTAATACAGATAAGAGATACGTCAAAATGGTCTGAAGCAAAAATGAAGGGAATTAAATTATCTTTTCAACGACACCTTCAGTTTTATGATCGGACTTTATTTGTGTCTTATAGAGAGCAAAAACTGCAACTAGGTCCAATTTACCCCACTCTCCCCTATATTTATTACAAATTTAGTTTTGATGATATCTATAGCAAATGTATTACTCATACTCTATTCTCCTACATATTTAATCTATTATAATAGTAAAATCTAATAGTAAAATTGGTACATGCGTTTGTGTATCATTTGGTGTATTAGTAAAATTGTGAAGTATCAAAAATAATAATATCAATATATATATATTTGTATATGTAATTTATTGTCAGTTTATTTATAATTCATAATTTACTGTAAATTCTTGCTTTGTATTTAACAGGAGAAATATTATTTAAATAATATAGCTGAAAAAAATATCTGAAAAAGTATACAACTTAACGGATATGTATATATGTGTATATATGTATATTGCAAGTATGTATTTATATTTATAGCCATATCAATCACATCAGTTCAAATGAGATTTACATGCGAATTCATCAAGGTCAGGACGATGCATTTCTTGAAGAGCATGCAACTACTCACGAAACTGTCGCGATTGAAAGTATGGATCCAGATAATAATCAGAAGCATATCAATCGTTACAATTGCCAATACGAAGGATGTACCAGAACATATAGTACCATTGGAAATTTACGTACTCATATGAAAACACACAAAGGTAAGTTTCTAGAATAACTTGTTTTTGTTAAGTATAGATGCATATTATATTTTATGGAATTTTCTAATATATGTGATAAAATTAATAGAGAGGCAAAATATCTCTAACATATTATTTATTTTAGAAAATATAATTTGATAGTAAAAATGATCATAAATATGTATTAATTACTTTTTGTACATATTTTCTAGTTTATATTTAATATTTTTAAGATTTTTTTATCTTATTTAGGATATTTATCTTGATAAATTTTCATTATACCATTGTTTATGTTGCGTCATCTATAATTATTTTACCTGTAACATTACAAAATCAATTGCTTTGCATGTTGTGCTCAATATGCAGTTTGTTCTATATGCTGTACTAACAAATTATATGTGCTCTTGTTTTTGCATCTTCCATGGGTGAAAGAATCCAGGTAAATTTTACAGCCACATTTCCATGGGTTGACGCTAGCAATAAAAATATATTTCTGCTGCAACTGTGATATTAATTCATCAATGCTGGTATAAAGGGAGCGCTTTGACCTGCATGGCTTTCAGATACTGCAAGAGATAGGTAGACCTGCAATCTTTTTATGCGGAGGGAATTCTCAAAACTTTCAGGCGAGTATCGATTTAAATGCGCAGAGCCGAGTTGCGGCAAGGCCTTTCTCACGTCCTACAGTCTAAAGATCCACATTAGGGTACACACAAAAGTAAAACCGTTCGAATGCAATTACAAAGGCTGCGAGAAAGCGTTCAATACCCTTTACAGACTGAGAGCTCACCAAAGACTTCATAGTGGCAACACATTCAACTGTGAAGAGACTGGATGCGTTAAATTCTTCACTACTCTAAGCGATCTCAAGAAACATATACGTACTCATACTCAAGAAAGACCGTACAAGTATGTTTTTCGGTACTTCCTCTATAATATTAGAAACAAAAAAGAAAGACATTACAAATCATTATTTCAAACACATAAAAAAAAATCGAAAGGAAAACATAAAACTTGGCTAATTTTTATTTAAAAACTATTTTTGGATATTTTACATATATTTAAGATGATCATTTCTTCTTTATTTTAAGATGCAGAGAAAAGGGTTGCGGAAAAGCCTTTACAGCTTCACATCATTTAAAAACGCACAAGAGGACACATACTGGCGAACGACCGTACGTCTGTACTTTTGAAAATTGCAAACGACGTTTCACTACTCCTCATAGCTTAAAGAGCCACATAAAAACTCATAACAAAACTGTGAATAACGATACGGTAAGTTATTAACAATAGAAATATTAACAATAGAAGAGTGTCTTGTATTAATCTAAAATCTAAATATTAAATCTTATTTTTTTATTTTATGACAGAAGCATAAAAATAATAGAAGTGATGATATGGCTGAGAAGCAAAGAATATTAACTCAATTAGAATTAAAACTTGTAAAAGTGAGCGCGAGCAACACCACTATACCATCGTATGCTGTTATACCAATATCTACAGGTCTAGTGCAAAATGATGGAAACATACCAAACGTGAAAAATTCAGCAGAACAAGTAACTCCTACTAATATAATGGACATTATGACTTATCGTAAGTTAGATGCAAAACTCGATTATATTTCTACCAAAGACAAAGAGAATTCGAATGAAACTACTGGAGTTGCGCTTCTCGCAACGGATATCGTTTTAGATAATTTTAACGATACAGTCAGCGTTTTTAACAATAATGAAGACTATAACGAATTTAAAGTATTTAATGAAATGACTGAATCACATGTGCAGCATGATAATTTAATGGATGTAACTGGGCATCAAAATCATCCGCACAAGTCAACTTCGTTGCCGGAAGCGCACAGTGATAGTATAACTAAGCAGAACCAATCTGTCCCGATAAACTTAGGGCAGAAGATTATGCAAGATGGTTTACAAAATGCAATAGAACATATTTCCGAAGGGACAAGTTTCACTAGTAATATGAAACAGTATAAAAATAAATCCATTACTGCTTCCGACAATGTGTTCACAAACCGATCAAATGCAGAAAACATATCTGATAACAGCGATGCGTTATATAGTGCCAATTGCATTACTAGTCATATTACTGATATTATAAGTTCCTCAAACGAAGCCCACCTTTTCGAGAGTGGAATTGATACTCTCTCATTCATCAATGACGCGAACTTGCAAAATGAGTCTCTTATCACAGTTCCGAATCACAATTTGCATGCGAACGCTGTTACAAATGCTCACTCCGAAGCCGTCGAAGCCGTTGAACTCGCGATGGCGACCGAAGAGGAATTGCATTCCTCTTGGATAGATGTGATGGCATTGGCAACTGCACCTGCGTTGAGAGAACAACCTTGGTCGGAACTAAATGCTTTTCCTACAGTTCATTCTTTAGTGGATCTAGTAGGTCCAGATCCACTAGAGACTCAATTGCCATCTACGGAAAATTTGAAAAATGTCAACGCTATGAATACGGAGAACGTCGATATTGTGCAATGCCAAAAAATTGCAGAATATGAGTATAAGACGGGTAATGAAAAAAACAAGAATAGAAATATTTTGCAGGAAATCACGGCGGATGCTGATATATGTAAATGTATTGATTGTAAATGCAATAACTTGCAAAATTGTCAAAATTGCACAAATAACCCGGCCGCAGAAGTTACGAAAAAAGACACGGTACAAATCGTAAATGACTTTATGTCTTCCTTGCAAAGTAAATGTTCCTGCAACGCTGAGTCCGGTGATTGTGACTCTTGCTGTGTTGTAATTTGTCTAAAGACATTGCAGCAGCTACAGAAAATATTTAGCAATTGTTGTAAGAATAATAGCAATGTTACAAATGCATGTTGTAGGGAAAAGTTGTTACCATCCTCGATGAAATGTCAAGTAGCCAGGAATCAGTGATTCATGAATATTGTTTACTAATTTTAACTAGTCACGCAAAAAAAAAAATAATACTGTATCTTTACGCTAATCCCCCCAAAAATTTGTGATTTTACACCTGATAGCTTTAAATAAGGCAATTTTTGCCCTTCGAATATTTTATTTAGGATGAATTGAGTAAATGCGACTGTACATATATGTGCTATATCTGTGTTAAAGAGTTTCTACATATTCTATATATAATGTATTCGATACATTATTTTGTGCCAAATACTTTTAGACTTTTTACAAAAAGTGTTTATACATACAAAATTATTGTTGCATAATTTATAATAATAAAATATCCGCAATTTCAAAATAATTGTTCGTAAAAAGTAACTGAAAAAAGAAATTGACAACTGGTGATACACAGAAATGCAAGAAAAAATGCACAATGCGCAATTATTTTTTATACAAATAAATTATTTTGACACATGAACAAATATTTTATATATATCGAATTTCATAACTGTGCATCATAAAAATGGATAGATCGTATACTTTTTGATATTCTGAACCGCAAATACATGCTGTTTCTTGTATCTACAATATTGTTGCTAAAGAACTTGTCACAAATTTAAGAGCTTTGAAAATATGTAGAGTATATTAATATCGTCTTTTTTTGTTAATTTTTATTTATAATATATAAATACAAAAATAATGTAATAATAGTTGTACATTTAAGAATTTTATTTATTTAACTCTTGTATGTATGTTCCTAAAGCATAGTGTTAACCCTAGGAATATATTATTCTATTGTTGTTGTGTACGCGATATCTATGAGAAAAAGCTTTTTGCTAATGCAAGTTACTAAAAAAAAAAGAACTTGATATTTTCTCTAATCAGGAAGTGCCAAATACTTATAAACATCCAAAGTATTTATAACGTTACTGCTGTGACGTTATTAAGACACTAAGTTTTAGGTTTTAATTAGAGTTTAGTGTTTTATGTTGCATTATTGTAATAGAGAAACGTTAATTTTTAACAATTTTAGAGTGAAATTTTTATGGCTGTTATAAGTACTTGCAATAAAATCAGTGTACCTAAATAGCTTGTAAATAGTAGCATATTATGTTGTTAATGAACAAATATAAAAACTAACTCAATAAAGAAACTATAACTATCCTCTATACTTCCTTTCCTTTGGGGCATCTACAATTAATCTTGATATAAAATAAAATTTGGCACAATAATGTTTTAATAAATATACATTATTTAACACATTTTTATTGTTGTTACACTATCATACAACAAATATTATAATAAGAATGTGTCAACATTGAACACATGCCTGTTTCTAACTGGTAGTGTGTCGAAGCATTTATGTATATGTAATTTCATATTATTTATAATATTTATTGTGTAGCTTGCACAAGAGCTTCTGCAACTTCCACTGCAATACTTGCTTCAGCCTTATCTGTGTCCGACGTTGCCGAAGAGAGCTGTTGTTGGGCTTTATTAAGAATATCTCTCGCTGCCGAGCCATCAAGGTTTTCTACTGGATGGGCTTCCTCTGCTAGAATCTAAGAATAACAAATGGCTTTAGAATTCAACAAAGAAACTTGTTATACTGAATTTATTGAAGAAACATACCTGTACACTACTATCTTCATTAATAGTAACTGTACCAGAGGAAACAAAGATCTTCTTGGACGAGCCGTCTTCTTCGTAAATTGTAACTACACCAGGCTTCAAAACCGCCAGTGTAGGCACATGCTTTGGTAGAATACCAAAGGCACCTGAGAAGGAAGGTACATCAACTTGGCGGATTGCAGCTTGATCGTAGAATACCTGGTGTCCAAGAAGGAGCATATTAAACGTTATAATTTATCACCTTATACGATTTTCATTCCAGCGTACCTGATTAGCACCAGCAAATGTAAACTTCATTTGATTACCGGCCGCATCCGCGTAGGTTCTCCTCTGGCTGCGGACGCACCTCAGGAAAGGGCGAAAAGTGCGAGCGAGATTGGACATTTCGACACACTGAAAATAATAATTAAACTTTTTTCACAGAGAAGAATACGTCTCCTTTACAGTGACATGACGAGGTTGTTACATCACAAGTGTGGGATACACATATAACCTTATTTTTTTAGCCCTCGATGCTGACCAACTGGTCCGAATGTAAACGGGTTCGAATTTTTGCGAGGTATTCTTACGTTCCTCGTTTGCAGTAAGATTGCAGTAAGTTATGCTCACCGTGTGATCACCTGTATCTGTGTTTTAAAGTCCTGCTTGCGAGTATCATAAATGTGTGCGGGAGCACAGGTGATTTTCTCACGACTCGGATCGACCGCGCGCAGTGAAGCAGTCGACAACGAGATTCAGAGTTTGCATTGCAGATGTCGCTTCGAGAATTCGATGCACTGTCCGTTGCACTTTCTGCTCATGAGTGGAACGTGTGCAAAATAAATATGTGCGTAATATTCGAAACAGTGAAAAAAGATCTTGACGATTGATGTACAGAGTGAAAAGCTTATTAAGATTGCTACGTTCGTAAGATTCAGTACTTCTGTGAATCTTCCAATAATTTGTAGTACTTATATTTTCTCTCTCGTTTTTTCAGATTCGCCGAAGCAGTTCCAGCGGTAGCGATGCATCCAGTGTGTGTGGTGAGTGAATTTATTTATGATTATTACGTGACACTAATTATTGACGTCTAAACTAATTATGTATATTAGTCATTTTGAGGCATAAAAAAAGCGCTAGAAACTCTAATGCAGAATTCATTACAGTAGGTTAAAGATCACTGTAAGTGAAACTAATCTATTTGATGCGCACCGGTTACCGCGCTGACTTCTAATTGCCCGATTTATTGTTAGTTGCTTACTTCGTTAATTTGAATATAAGAAGTCCTAGCTGCTAGTTATTAATCATCATTACAGTATGTTGCGATAATGCGACAATTCCGTCAGGTAAACTCCGTGCGATCGTATTGTTGCTGATAGAATTTTTACAAAGTGATTACGTGTACGAATTAATCAAAATATATGACAACAATATTTATTATTTTTTTCTGCGGCAGTTGCGATCACTATCTACATTTATTTTGTCAATTGTCTGTTACTGCATTTCAATAACAACACAGAAGCTTGCATAAATATTGTTGCAATATTGCTTCAGCGTTGCGACATTGCTGCAATATTGTAACAATTAATATTGCTGCAAGTTCTGTGCTGTATGGATTTGTGTGTGTCTATTCCCAGTTGACACATTTTACAACTGCTATATAATTTGGGAATAATACTTTATATAACATATATTTCGTGATATTTTATTATAACTATTGGTATTTATTGCTTCCTTTTATGTAGTATAATATGCAAATATTACATATTATTTACATAACAAGTGTATAATACTTTAATGTATTGAATTTAAACGTTGGAATGTTATACAAAGGAGTAATTAGTTGTATAAATATACTATATTTACTTTTGAAAAAGTACGAAATTATAATATAACATTGCTGCAATTTTCACGTTATATAAAATGTGATACTGAAGCTATTATATAAATGTGATGCTATTATGAACACATAACTACATCGACTGGGTTTCTATCAATGTAGATTAACTTCACACAATCTCAATTTAATTTATTTTTTATTCTTTTCTAATTCTTAGAACTAGAAAAAAATAAAAAGTTAAATTGAGATTAGTTATTCTACATTTATATAAATGGACATTAATGCAGTATGACAGCTATGTTAATAAAAAAACGCTTGTCTCATATTTGAATCATGATTTTAGTAATCTACAATGTGCTCTTTACTTCTTGCTTTTTGCTTTTTTTACCTCTTTTTTTTTTTCTCTCTCTCTCTTTTATCTTTTTATCTTTTTATCTCTTTGTTCAAGATTTTATCAACAATCATGTTTCTTGTCATTTTTGAAGCTTGTTAACTTTTATTTCACCAATTTCAATAAAACAGTATGCAAAGAAGCAAAAGGACAATAGACAAAAAGCAAGAAATAGGAAGCACATTGTAAATTAATCTTTTAGATTACTTGTAAAAAAATCAGCATTTACTGAAAGAGAGTTTGGCGCTTAGTTTCTCTCATAAATAACTCAAAATATTATTGCAATAACATCAATTTTAATGAATTTAAAACGATGCGAGAAAATAATACATATAGAACATTTAAAAGTTTATGATGATTATAAGCATTTATTTTCAACAACAACAATCTTACAATAAAATACATTGACTTTCTTTACTAAGATCTCTAATGGAGAAATCTTGGTTTTTAACATATGCATAAAGCTATAGTCATAAAGAAGTGATTTACAGTTTAAATTATAAAAATACATTTATAATTATTATTTGCATCATTTATAATCAGAGGAATTTTCATGATGTCAGATTAATAGTTGTTGTGAAACTATTAAAAAAACAGCAAAGAATGATATTACTTCTTATGATTAATTTCAAAATAATATATCCTTCTGTTTAACATCTTAATATTTAAAATCGGTTTAGAGTTAGAGAAAAATGTCATTGTTTACGATTATCGATTTCTCTCTAAACAATTTATTTATCACAGACAATGACATTTTTTAGCATCGTGAGATAAAGCCTAAATCATCCGTTAAAGATTATAACAAACTTTGAGAAATTTTCTAATTTCTGGTCCCAATTCTTCTAATTCACATCGTTAACGTTGGAAACGTTAGCGTCGTTCCTTTCCGAATGCCAAGAATTCAAATGTCTTTCCAAGTCCCTCCTTCTGACCAACACCTTGTCGCATACATTGCACTTGTAAGGGCTGTCACCTGTTGTGTGCAGTCTCACGTGTTTGTTGAGATTACTAGGATCCCCGAATCTGTGCTGGCAATAGTTGCATTTCAAAGGCTTGTAACCTGTATGGGTCCTAATGTGGATTCGCAGTCCGTACTTTCTTGAATATATTTTGTGACAAAATATACATCTGTATCCGGCACCGCATTTGCCCATGTCGCTGGCGAGTGTCTCCACTTCCGCGGGATCCTTCATCTTGAATTCTGTTTGTACACTGGGACGGTCATAGGGCATGAAGGTATTCCTGACGTTCTGATGTATCAGGGCTTCGTAGGACCTTAAAGCTAAGTGGCGATTTCTCTCCGTTATGTTCTCGATGGACGCTTTATAAGTCGATGAGCTTGGTAAGATCTCTGCCGGCGGGGATTTTGCCGAGGAATACGGTGGTATCGGTGAGGGACCATTCGAGGAAATGGACGATTGATTCGATGAGGACGGTGAATCATTTCTCAACAAGCGGGTGGTAGCATCAATCGCCGGATATGCTGGAATACCGATTGGTAATGCTACCGGTTTAGAAACGGGCAAGGGTTTCGGCTCGATTGTAAAACTTCTTCCTACATATTGACTGAAAGATAAATCTGTTCTCGAGGAATTGATGATCTTATTTGCAAGAAGCATCCAAATGTAACTGTTGTCCACTCGGTTGCAATCCAATGCCAAATGTAGTTTCAGAGGATTCGGATAGTCGAAGCAACTATTACAATTATGACATATGTAAACCTGACCTGCAATCATTCAAATAATTATATATTAATTAGTTTATTGAAAAAATATAATCAATTTTTTAATAATACATTTATTATTTTGTATTATTATCACATATTAATACAAAGAAAGATTTACAATAAGTGTAAATTTTATTTATTTAAATTTTTCTCTTGTAAATGTTTTTATAAAATTTGATTATCGCTCATGTGAGTCAATATAAAATTTGTTTTAGTAAAAATTTAATTTAATTAGTATCTAGTTATGAGTTAGTAAGATTATGCATTATCACAAATGTTTAATCCTTTTTGTTAGAGACAGCTTTGTAATTTAATTTTCTAATAAAAATTAATAATGAGATCTATGATATATGTATAAGAGTACAAGAAATTAAAGAAATGTTATTAACTTATATTGACTATGCTAAATTGACTTTATGATAAACTAAAAAAATTTTTATCTAATACATTTTTTTGTTTTTTTCTTTGCTAATCAATTTAAAAATATTAATAACAAAATGAGATTTTTGAAATAACAGTAAGAAGTCTGTTACAATTGTAATTAATTTTGCATTAGCATCAATTAGAAATCAATAAATACTTAGTCCTGTATATAATATTAAAGTTTTATTTTATTTGATATGTAGCTATTAATTTGCAAATATATCAGAGTATATATCTTATAAATATATAGGTAGTAATGGTTAACACCTAATTAAAATATCTATAATAAACTTTAATACTTGTATACTTTTAAATTGTATTAATATATGATAATAATATAAAATATAATAAACTATTAAATTGCTAGAAAACTATAACTAGTCATTTTATTTTTACATATTAATTTCATTACATATCACAGAAAAATTAAGTTAGAGAAATCTTTCTACAAAATTCTTACCTTGAATATTGCAATTCACTGGTGTCAAAAATGGAATGTTCAACATTGTTAAAATACAATCTTCAAACCACATTAATAATGGTTCCCCAGATGCTATGTCTTTTATTGTTCTTAACACGAGTCCGCCATTGCTAATCGTGAGTAGAACGTTGTAATTTTGGAAATCTGTCGCCAAGGTGATGATTTTCAGCCAACAGGATGGGTTTATAGTTGCATTCAGACAGTGAAGACGGCCGCCAACCTCAATTATTTCAATGACACTCTAGAACATTAATATTTAATAAAATTTAAGTTTATATATATATATATATATATAAAGAAAATTAAAACTAAACATTCCGTAAAATAAATTAAAAATAATTTAAAGACTGAACACAAAAGCAAAAATATTTGCTATAATATTTTGGATATCTTGAATCTCTACGCATTATGAATAATATTACTATACAATATTATGAATTACATAATGTATGTACAATAAATTGCCGTACTAGTTTCGACTTGACACATCCCGTATATACGAATTTTTTAAATTTGTAATCTTTAGTGGAAGTCACAGTGTAACTCTTTAGATCTATAAGTGACGTATAGAGACTGATAGATCCACCTGCTCCCATTACTACTAAAATAGCAGAATTTATTATTTCTGAAATATTCTTTATGTAAGGGAAACTTGGTGCGAAACACGTGTCTCTTGATACTCTAACGTATTGAAATCATTCTCATCACAAACATTGAATGCGAAAATATTTTACCAAAACAGAAACTCTATTAAAACAGAAAATTAGTTCTAAATAAAATTAATTTGTCATTACATACATGTTGAACGATTGATGTGTTTTCTTCAGACAATGTATTGACGTGGATAACTTCCGTCGTGGTGTTTCCTTTAAGAAGTCCAGCTGCTCGAACGAGCGGTCTGCTCATGAAGAAATTAGGCCTTCCGATCATAGGTAGATTGACGTATCCTAGATGTTTTGTACTTGGTACTTGTACTTGATATTTTTGAGATAAATTAGTTCTTTCTGGTTCTTCATTTCTTCTTGTTATCGACTCGTATTCCGATATTACAGGATACATCACTTGCGCGTTTCTGTCGAAAATAATTTTCGCAGAACAATTTTTTTGAGAAGCCTATGGATACTTCTCCACCTTGGAATTCTCTTCACAAACTTTGGTTTTTCTGTTATCAGTTCTCTTTATATATTGTTTTTGCTAAACGCGTCAGAATATTGTTGATACACATTTTTCTGACTACAATAAAAATATTTAATAAAATTGAAATTACACTTCACAAAGTTTCGCAGAACATTCGCGTATGCTTATTGTCACAGAGCCAAATTTTTTCAAGATGTACCCTGAATCGTACCTTAATGAGCCACATAGTCGTGACATGAAGTTAAGATATCAACTAACGTAGAGACACATTTCATGCAAGCTTTAAATCTGTACAGAGGTGGTGCCTGATTTTGGTCATTGGTTTAGCTGCGTGTGTCCTCCCCTCTACTCATCTTTGTATGAGTGGATACGTATATGTAATTGTATTTAGGGCCGGCAGTAGATAGGCCCTTCGGTTGCTTGCGAATCATCGTTGGTGCAATCGCATGGGATGGGAGGAGCTAGCTGGTTCTAGGTTCGCTTTTAGAGATTTTCTGTAGCAGGTGTTACTTCCTCGTCACGTGGTATTATGGATGTTGCTATGTTGTACATTACTAATAAAGGAGCAACAATTAAAATGTTATATGTATATATTACAATTAATTATTTAAAAAAATATTAAAATTAATCAATTACGTTGCACCTACAAGTGTTCTTGTATAAAAATAGTAATCAACATATTGCGCGATTTTATTATTGCATAACATTGAAAAATATAGAGTTGTCGCGATTTTGATGAAGACGCAAGTGCGATTCGCAGATCGACAGGGTAGAACTAGGAGCAGACCTTCAGTACTCTCGATAGGGCTATAAAAGCTTCATGTGAAAAGACATTGTTTGGTTCAGCTGCGGCCCACTACGTGTCTCCATACTAGCAACGCGAGGGATCGGCCGAAAGGTGCATCTGAATCAACGGTTGATTAGGAAATTAAGTGGCTTATTCTTCCCGGTAGTCCCAGCCATTGATCGCGTAGGCGCGATATCGTTCGGATTTGTCTAATCGTCCATCGATCTCGATGTACCCAGTACGTTTTGACGCTATCTTGCCGATATGTGTTTCTCTTTTTCTTTTTTTATATACGCAATAGATATATGATCTCGTAAAACGCTTTTTGCCGGACACGACATACTTATCGTTTTAACGACAAGATTAATCGTCCATGTGATGAATTGGCTATGCATAATTGAATATTGATGCAAATATCAAAGTATATTTCACATGACATTAATTTTTTTATTTCGAAAGTGAATAAAAATGAATTTTACGTACTCACATATTTGATTTTGTATTTACCTGCGCGGATGTTTTGTGAATTGGTATCGACTTCAAAAATAATCTCGCAAATTCTTAAGCTCCTCACCATTTATCACGCCTCGCTTCTGATATCATAATTCAAGATCGCTGCAGTTAGTAGCCTTAAGATATGCTCTCGAAGCTGTACGTAGCTTGATTTGGAACCAGAAAAGGGGCATGGTTCCTTCAGACCGCGAGTCTCTTTCATGAATGAACGTGAATCATCCACATGTATGATGTCGGAGCAGGGAATGACACGAGTGTTCACAAGCCGCACCATCCCCTGCACCAACCCCTCCCTGATCGCTGGAAACTCGAGCACGAATGTTTCACCATTCTATCGCGCCCTAAAATGTACGCGGCAAGTGTTTCGGCCCCTTACACGATTTGTGAGTAGGAAACAGAAGTTTGTAAGATTTGGGTACCTTTGGTAAAAGCTCTAATAAAGGTGTAGCTATTTAGGAAAATGTGGGAGCAGGAGGCGCACGAAAGGCATGCAAAGTTTACGAAATTTTCTATGATATTTATTTGTCAGGATATTTTTTCGTTAACAATATAATAATTAATACAATATATAAAATAATTTAGTAAATTACTTATAATTAGTTATAATTAGTTCGGCATGCAATAATTTAAAAAAAAAAAAATCATACATAATATTGACGATATTACACCTACTTACCTTCTCGCAGTTTGCCGATAAATTTCGTTTGTCGCTCGCACTGCGGCGGAGGGTCGTTCCCTCTGGTCGTCTCTTTCTAAAATCAGGGTGCAATTCAGACAACCGCGGAGCCAGCAAGCGAGCAAGTGTTCCGCCGTGACCAATGGGCCCCTTGCACGCATGTGTGCGCTTCCCAATGCGATATTAATATCGCGATTATCATCTACGTATTATCGCTTCACCCTCATGGGTGGGATGTTCAAAATAAGCCTACGCGGAAGCACCCCTCCGCGATCTTGTATTCGCGCACCAAGCCGTGCACCAAGCACCCGGTGTGATGATGCACGAGGAGACGCAAGTGCATTTTGGTCTTGCATAGGAGAATGCGAAATGTTCAGTTCTAAGGAGATTCTTTCTTATATATTAAAAATAGAAAAACTTTGTAGTGACAAAGGAAACAATATTAATTGTAAAAAATAATAATTTATAAATAAGATATTTTATATTGTAGAAATGATATATTTTTAATAATATATTAATGCCATACAATATACAAATTTTTTGCATATTATTGTTCTAGTTGTTGTGACAATTAATTTTAAACATTATTAAGCGATATGTCTACATCATTATATTTCTTTTCGTGAACAAATATTAAGATTTAAAAAAGATACGTATTATTTCATAATCGATATGTAGACAGTAGGTTGATGTGGGATCATATTTTATGAACTTTCTCTATTATATCATCGTTATCGATAAGCATTTTGCATATATTTAAAAGGACGTATACAGTTAAAAGAGCGTAGAGGTAGCGCGAATCATCGGAAGATGCGCGTAGATTTGGAACCGTTTGCCATGGGGAAACGGAACCAATCTTATTGTTCTGTGTCCCTTTACTAAGATTCTGAGTTATGGAGGGTTGCAGGGATGTGGTCATAAAGATGATTCGTCTCGGTTCTGCAAGTGTCAAAAGTCTAATGCTGCCTCGAACGAGATGGTGGCTTATGTATTATTAATATTCGCTGCAAATTGCGCTGGAGCAAGGCTACTAATTTAGCTAGCGAGTTTGGCTGGATAAACAACAAGTTATCTAAAGATTGCTAATGATCTTTTAGAATTTTTTCATTTAATTTCATATTTTTATATTTACTATATTTCGAAAATATACTAGAACAGTTATTACAATTATGATATTGCTAACAATTATTACAACTTCAATTATTAATTTTGAATTTTTGTACAAAGTTTTATATGCAGAGAAAATTTTTTTATTATATTTTAGTATCTAGATCAATTTAATTGATATAACTTTTAAAGAAACTTCGCAAATTTTTCTGCGTTGCATTCCATGCGAGAGAAGTGCACTTCCGCTGTTCACGTGCCACATCGACATATTGCTCGCGTCCCGCAGAAACGAGTGCCTTGTAACACGACACGTGACCATCGAATACCCCACAGATATTCTCCATCCCGATCGCGCGCCCCGCGTTTGAGGCAGTATTTAACCATTAGGAACTGTTTACTTGATTTTAAGAGTCAATCCAATTCACATGATTGTCCACGGGTAAATATTAAAATACGATAGTGTTTCGTTTTCACTCAACCAACAGCCAACGGAGAGATATTTTTATAAAATATAAAATTACAACATACAATAAATTTTAAAGATTTTTATCGCATATAAATCTTGATATGTAAAAACTATTAAATTAAATTTAAAGAAAAGTAAAATATGTCTCGAAAAATTACGTTGGCTAAATACGTATTTTTACAGTAGGAGTTCTTAAATTTGCACGTGTCGTATCCGCAGCGAGAAAAAAATCACATGAAGATGCAGATGACACAGGTCACATGACAAAATAATGTCGGAGCCCTCGTGGCATACCAGTCCTGGTGCACTGGACATCTTTTACCCCTCTTCGTTCAACGTGCGGTAGACCGCCCCTTCTACCTCACCTCGAAAAACACGATTCACTTGGCACACAATTTTTGTGCATATAATGCACGGTACGAGAAAGCAGTCCCCTTGCTTAATTTAATCCAATACAATATGTCCCCTTGTCTCACTCCGCTTTCACCCCTCACCCGCGAGGGCTTAGTTAAAGAGGGTGGGTGGCTTTTTAAAACTGTGCCGATCTCAATTCAGCATGAAACCTCATCCCATTACGATCGGTCTAATCCTGATTGGAGCGGACAGGTTTTTTACTTTGGCGGTGTAGCGGTGGCCTAGGTGATCATGCCTGGGGGTAGTAGGGATGAATTTCAGAATGATCTCCGTTTAGTATTTGTCGTACCTTAGATGAACACAAAAATGTACTGATATTAAAGATGAGTACATTTTAAAAAATGTTATATTTTGCAAATTAATATCTACAAAAAATACAAAATGTGTTAATAGGAACACGTATTTTCTTCCTAAACTAAAAATGCTTAACATATATTAATTTTCATGTTTTAACAAATTCTGTTAGAAGATTCTATTAATCGTTCTTATTGATGCAGTTAATTTATTACATGACACAGATGCTTCGTATTGAAGTATCTGTTATTTGAAATAATAGTCTAACTGAAGCGAGTGTAAAAACATATCCTATTTTACTGATATTACATTTGTTATTTTCGACATAAGAGAAATGTTGTGCTAGTTTTTCATTGTGGATTAGGACGATAATCCACGAAATCTAATTAATAGGGATTGAAAGCAAATTTTAAAACAACTGATTTAGATAAAATACACATGTTTTATCTTAAAATCGTGCATTATTATTAAAAAATAAAAATGTTTTAATTTGGCAAGTACGAAAGAGTAATTTCTAGTGATGAAAAATATATATGCTGTGCATTTCAAACTTTTTATATTTTTTGTTTATTAATATGTACTTAAATTTTTGGGATCTTCGGAATTACATGAATAAATCACAAATTATATCTTAGAATATAATCAGCTTCTTATTCTTGAAAGCATTGTGCAACGTTCCCATGTCAATCTAAACTGTAAAAAATAAATAATAAATTATTATCACAAATTATAAATAATTACATTAATATTGAATAATAAGAAAAATACGCGTCTTCTACAATGTCTTTTACAATATATATTACATTACAGTATGTATTATTAAGATCTCAGCAAAGAAAAAAATCTTTTATAGTTTAGAAAGATTGGCTTGGAATAAAAAGTGATTTTGACAAAGCTTATCTTTATCTCTTGCATCTTTTCTATGACAGTGAGAGAGATTATACCGTTGATTTCGAGAATCGATATAATTAATTTCTGATGGGCCTTTCTCGTTCTTTCGGCGGTTACTGTTTGCGATAGGGATCGCGAGCGCTGCGGTGACCTGTCAGAGGGTGCAAGCGAAGGAGATGGATTTGTTGCACAGCTGTGTACACTGCTTAATGTAGAAGGTACCGGGTTCGGATATTGCTTTTGTGCTGGTTAAGGTAAATCCCGTTATCTAAAAGTTAACTATGGTTTGCTCATTTTCTAGTGTCATTAATGTCCTTAAAATTACACGTTAGTGCAGTTAGCGATAACAAAAATTATTATCGAAAAATTACTATCCGACTATTATTAAATATTTATGATGCAATAATAATTTACAATCTCCACATCTCTTTTTCACTTCTTTAGATTTTAGTTAATTTTAATTTTCATTTAATACTGTTAAATAAAATTTTGCTGAGATTTTAATTCTGATTTATCTGTTGAAATAAATTTTTAGATCTTTATATCGCAAATATATGAATAATATTGTACCAAATTATTTATCACGCTACATTGCGTGATGATTTTCTATGGGTGATTCGTAGTTCACAAAATTGCTATCAGTTTCACTTCCTTCCAAATTATATACATTTTCTAGTTTCTTATTTCTTGAAATATCGTATTCTTCACCAAGCTGCCTGTATGTTTGCGCACGGTTCTCCAAGATTTCTCTAATGATTTCTGTAAAATGACCATATATTGTAGATACATCCACTGCCTACAGAAAGCTATTATTAAGAAGAAATTTCTTTCCTATTCTATTAAATGATTATTGAGAAGATAATGTTTCGAAAATTTTTTAAAGACTATTTTCAGCTCTCAGTCTTACCCATTAATAATTCTCTGCTTTCGATCATATTACCCATTTCTTTTTTGACTTCTTTCATTAACCAAGGCATGAAACCTTCTTCGACATCTGAAAATCATATGCCCGGCAAATTATTCAAATAAAGAGCAAGATGGTTGAGCGTGTTTGAACACAAACTCAATAGAGATAGAATCGTTAAAAAAATAGATAGAATTTAAAAAACCATATCCATTTCGAAAAAATATCTTGTCTTTTCCTAGCTCACGTACCAGCCTTAATTTCGTCCAATAAGAAGCCAGACATCTTCAAACCCTCCAGAACCGCGGGCAAAAGTTCTGCGATATATCCTGTTAACAATACTGCAGCCGCGACTCGTTCCTCAGTCTCCTTCTGAGCCTTCATCTCCTCTTCGTGTTGTTTTAGGCGTTGATCCTGCGGATTAAAAACAAATTTGTTTTTTTTTTTTTTACGTTTTACGCATTTTCTCGCTTTCTGTTTACGATAACGTAAAGAGAATAAATAAAAGACCTCAAGATTCAAAGTGTCGAAATATTAAAAAAAATCAAAAATAGGAAATCGATACCTTCTCCTCTCTACGTCTCCTCTCTTCTTCCGCCAATCGTTGCTCTTCAGCTTTCTCAGCCATGCGCAATTCGAGGAATCTTCTCTGCTGCTCCTTAAGAGCAGCGATTTCTTCCTCTTCCAGAACCTCGATTAGGGCTTGTTCGATAGTCTTGCCTACTAACACCTCCAAGATAGGTTGAACTTCAGTGTCATAGTCGAAGAGCTGGAAATATCACGTTACAAAGCATTTGTTCTGTAGACCGATTGTACTAGGTATAATAAAAAATTAGTATCTATTGTAATAAAACTTTTTAATATTAACACCGTTCGCAACACATTTTTCGGCTAATTATTTGGACGGTGTGACCACCATGTGAGCCATAGGTCAAGTGATCTCCTACAAGTCGCATTGACAGATTATGACTAATACACACAAATAGTACGTATATTTTTAAGTCACAGAAAAATCACTGTCATAGAAAGTACAAGGTGACCGTCTCGGTGGTGATCACGCCATCTTGAATGTATTAAGTGCACGTACTTCCCCGGGTTCGATTTGGGTATAAGCATCCTGTCCAACTTTGCCTGGATAATAGTCCGGCAATACTGGTCTTTCCATGAAATAATCTGTTTGTGTGGCTACTTCGGATTCGTCTGGTTTTTCTGTCAACTAGAACATACAATGTCCGTTTAAAATTTTGACATGTACGTATGTTTAATTTGCCTTAATGAAAAGTAATGAATTATCAAAATAAATTACTAAATGTAAAGTATAAATGAAAGGAAGTAGAAATTTCAATTAACCTCTTCGAGAAAAGTTTCAGTTTGCACTGGTTCGTGTTTTCTTCCAGGAACTGGAGGAGGCGAACCCGTTCTGGCAACGAGCGCTCTGCAGGCTTGCACTTGAGCACGTTTTCTCGCTAAATGTCTTCGTCTCGCTTCCGCATGCCTCGCTGCTATCGATTGTTCCCCATCGATCTAAATAAATACACATTTTATGAAAAAATAGATCTTTCATTTCGAAAAATTAGTAGAAGGTACTTACGAGAGTAGGAACGGAAGCAAATGTGCTTCCCCGAGCCACTCGGCGGTCAAACATAATATTCCCGAAAGGAACCGATTGATCGCTGCAAAATAATGTTGAATTTATAGTAAAACTTAATTTTTAATGATTGCATCAAATAAATTAAGAAAGCTCAGCTGAACATGCTGAGTAATAATATTATGAAACCTCGTTCTCAGGCAAGCATCGACAAACTTTATAAAATAATAAATTTTTTTTTAATTATATGAAGCTATAATTATTTTTTAATATAATTAATTTTTTATGAACTATCCAGCCACAGATTATATTAGTTTATTTTTAATTTATTTCGCCAATTTTTCGATTGATATAACAGAATTATTTCTATTCAATTATATAGAAAACTTTAAACTATCTTATTGATTATCAAAATTATTATTAATTATATATGTTGTAAATTTATCTCTTATATTTTTGNGTAATAATATATAATTAATAATTAATAATAATTTCGATAATAATTAATAAGATAATTTGAGATTTTTTTATATAATTGAATTAAAACAATTCTGTGTACACATACAAATAATTATATATATGTAAAATTATTATATTTTATATGATATAAAGTAATTAAAATATAGAGATTATATGTGTCGCTACACAGCAAATTATAATGTGGAAAAGAAATAATTTAAATAATTTGTTATTAAATATTATATATTCGTGATATAGATCTATCTGCTCGCACTTAATAAAGCATGCGTTTCAATCTCATAGCAACAAAATATCACGATGATGGTGTCTACGATCCTGCTGCACGCTAATTTGATAACAGTGTCTAACGTGAACGTAACAAAACGTTTACGACATATTTTTGCATGAAGAACCCCATTTATCTATATTTAAAGAAAATTTGAAGATTCAAAATTGACAGATGATTTTTTTTTAATTGTTATTTATTAATTTTTTAAAATTTGATTACCAATAACAGAATTACTACGCGATAGAAGCTTTTTGTTTGACATGTAGTCACATATTTCATTCGATTGTATTTCTTATATATGTATAATTGGTTATAAAAAATCTTGTTAGATATAGTAGAAGAAAAATAAAAATTAAACCTCTGTCCTCTCATTTATTTTTAGCTGTATGTCTCTTCATACTAGTCTTCTCAGTTTTTTTTACTCACTCATGTAGCAAGCAACTAGAGAAAATAATCAAGTAGTAAAATGAAGAGCTAACAATAAGATTATTTACACAACAGTTTAATTTTTATTTAAAATTTATACTTAAAGTTTTTGGATTTGGATCCTAATGTTGTAGGGCAATGTAGGGTTCTAATGTTATTAGTTGAGAACAGAAATTTCAGTCACGAACAATCGTCGAACATGATTTCCGTTCTATGAACAGTTAAGAATGTAGTGCACCAAGAACGACTATAGACTTAAAGAGAAACTCGAACGCGACCACAAGCGCACGAGAATAAATCGGACCGACGAGAAGAAAAAAAGCGGGGAAAAAGCAGCTGCTATCAACTAAAAGACCAGTGATAAGTGTGGTGCCACTTGTAAGTTGTTTTCGTTACCCGCGGAGTCTCGGCAGCATATTCGTCATGCCCTCGATCGGTTCCAACTTTTTCGGTAAAGCACGCGGCGTCTGGGGGAATCTGCTAGAAAAACAATTCCTGCTCTTCTTATACACTCTTTTCCTACTCTCAGAATGCCTCTCATTATCTTCTTATTTGCACGATTCAATGAATTCATAATCGCATTTTGCCTTTTGGGACAGAAATATCTTTTACACATTTAAATTTGGCGATAAGCTCTTTCCGCGAACTTTTTTTTAGTAGGCCGATCAATTATGTTCCAGTTTATATCTACCTTGTTTCGTAAATATTTAATTTTTGATGAGAATAATATTAAAGTAAAATATTGCAGTATTGCAATTTGCATCCATAAAAATGTTCTTTGGAATGAAAATGATGTCGTCGCTCTGAATTATACAAAATAAGTTCAATGAAAACAGGGGCGGATGACTTTCTGAGATTATATTACTTTTTAATGTCCATTTCCATCAATGTAGATTAACATTGATCTCAGTTTAACTTACTTTGTATCTTTTTCTAATTTTTAGAACTAGAAAAAAGGATAACGAGTAAATTTAACCGAGATCAAAATTAATCTACATTGGTGAAAATGGACATAAACATTTCTGATAATAATAGTAAACCAAAAAGTATTAGAAATAATATTCTTATTCTATATATAACATACTAACATCCTATATATAACATACAACTTAAAAAAAATCGACAAATGTTTCTGCGAATAAAAGTATTTTGCGTGAGACTTCTCGCGAATAAAACATCATGGCAGCTCTCCTTCTTTCTCTCTCTGTTTTTCTGTAAATCCGCCCCTGATTGTAGAAACGATCACGACACCGGCATGCCAATTGAACGGTGTCTATACGCGACTGTGCTACTTCACTTACACTTGCTCGCTTCTCTTGAACCTCCTCGCCTGTTCGTTCAAGGTCGAGGCAGTGGCGATGGTGGTGGCGTTCATCATGCCAAGGGAAAAGTCTACGGTGGCCTTTAGGGCGGCTGGGCATCTGGCATTGTGGCTACTGTGACGTACCTCCGGTCTCTTTGCTAGCGATACCAGTGATTTGAATCTGCTCCTCAGAGGACATCCGTCCGTTGCCTCCTCCTCGGTTCCGCTGGGCGCTATGCCGAGCCAGGCCGCCACTTCCGGTGGTGGCATTAGAAATTCTCCCGTCTTCACGGTCGTGATGAACGGCTTTTTCTGCGGAATCGATTTCTTGGGCGACTTGCGGCCTTGCTCGGCCTCGGCTTGCTCTTGAATCTTCTTCAGTTTTGCGTTCAGCACCTCATTGAAATCCTCCGTTGATAAGACGATGCTACTATAACTGGGTTTAACTGTAAGTGGTCTCCCCTCAGCTAACTCTAAGTTATCTTGACTTTTGCTCTGATGCTTTTTCTTCAGAGGATTGACTTGATTTGATTGTAAACTAGCCAAGACCAAATGTTCGTTGGATTTGCTGATGCGTCTACGATTACAGAGATTATTCTTCATCGTGTTCTTCATGTTCTCCAAATTGGTGAGCTGCGGCGCACTCATCTCATCGTCCTCGTTGACATGTAAGAGCGGCAGACTCGAGTCCAGGCCATCCTTCTGTAAGATTGTAAAGGCCGGCGGATCCTTCGTTTCATAATCGAAAGATTCCGCATCTGTCGACGGCGCCAGAGTCGAAATACCGGCTGGCATCCTTCCGATTTCTTCAGAGGTCCGATTTTGCGACGGACATGATGAATCGATCGAGGAAGATTAAAATTGCGCGTCGTGTTTAACTTTTCAAGCGCTCCCCTTTAAAAGTTCAAAGATAATATTTTATACAAGCGATTTTACTCGTTAGGCGTTTATATTATGCAGAGGGAAGTAATTGCGTCTCGAAAATCTCTGAAGCTATTATTTGAGAGCTCAAAAGCTTAGTCTATTGATCGCTCATTGATTGCCAGTATTTGCAAAGTGAGAATATCCCAGTCACTGAAACGTGAACGTGGCGTTCGTAATTATTTTTTTAATTATTCACCGGTGAAGTCACGAGAGGTCTAGCTATCAGCAAGTGTGTCTAATTTCAAAACATGAACAGTTTTGCGATAGCGCTCATGGTGAGAAGTCATAAAAAGAAGTATTTTTATTAATCTTAATATAAAAATATGAAGATTCTTGATTAAGAAAATAATAAAAAATATGGTGAGCGATTTACATATGTATTATTTAGATATCAACTCTTTTTTTTTAAATAGCTTTTATTTTTATTATTACCCGACCAATTTTTGGACTTTGGTTATTTTATCGAAGTTATAAAAATATCTCACAGAAATGCGATTATTTGTAACGCAAACAATTTGTGCTTGCGTATTTATAATACCGAGAAGTTAAAGCTCTTTGAAATTATCAACTTCCATCCCTCTCACAATCGGTTCACATTAATACGTACTGTGCAAAACTGGCGCCAAACCGGCGGTTTTGCTGCCCGTGGAAAAATCGAGGAAAACGTTGTGATCGTTCGCTGAGTGTGGCCGCGGCATTACTGACTAGCTCGCGGGGGAGTTCAGAGACTGGACAATGTCCTTAGAATCGACCGATATAGACTGTATAGGCCAAGTTGCACATATATCTTCACCCCCGCGACCGGCCACTCAATAACGCTGACCACTGCGAACGTTGCGCATGCTTAAGTCTACCCGGCGAAGGGTGGAATATTGTCGAGGTTCTACCTGCCTAGGGAACCTGTTCGGAAACTACTAACCCTAGCAACACTTCAAGGTGAAACTTTTGATCGCGTCTAGCTGTCGCCAAAACACTTGCGACATCTTGACACTTGACTTACGTTCTAGATACAAACGTGCGACTTTTTATTTCTTTCTTTTTTTCCATAAAATATATACATATATATGTTGTTCTCACTGCATCTAAAAGATTAAGGTTACTCAGGTAACCTTGGCGTCGAGATTTCTTATTCTTCAAAACACCCTCGAGTATATGTAGCTGGTTGCTCTGGTTTGTAGCTGTAGTTATTTACTAATGCAAGTGTGTACGTGTGTGTATGCGCACGATAGGTGGAAAATAAATTACGAGATGAGTAAGGCATTTTGTTACAACTTATGCAAATGGTGTACATAAAAATTCAGAGTATAATCAGACATAATATGAATATGAATCATATTCTCTGTGTAATAATACTTTTTACAATAATATGTACGTTAAATTATAATAAATTACAATTTTATTATATATATTGCTTTCAGTCTTTCAAAAGAATTTCAATTTACAACTCCATTATACTTTACATATAATCATATGTATCGCAATTGCATTTATAATGATTTCGTGCTGCTCGAAAATATATTACGTCCGACATTTACATAGTGCTTATCAATCTAACTGTAAAATCTAGATCTGTTCTCAATAAACGAAATTTGCGAGCTGAAGTAGCTCACTCCCCAAAAAGATTCAAATAAAAGTTGATTGCACGAATTCTACATGAGTGACATAATTCTCGTACAATTACAGATTGCATAATGCCATCAGTGAATCTTGCACATTTAACACAGATTTGTGGTAATATATAATATATTATCAACAAAGTTTTTGATATTACAAAAAAGTATTAATCTAATCAATTAAAATTTATATAACAAGTAATATTTCATAAGTAGAAATTTGTGTCCAAGTTTGTCAATGGTATAATAATATAATAGTTTTTTTGTCCTTGCATGAACGCGTAATCGTCTTTTTGGTTAACCTATAATCGAATAATGTCGTAAACAGTGACCCACGGCTGTTTACGATCGTCAATAATAGCTTATTTGCTATCAATTTCTATCAATTTCTTAAATAGACCACCGGTTTTTCAGAGAATTTTAATCAAAAATTTATTAAATAAAAAATTTGTTAGTCAATCTTATTTAGAAAATGTTTAAAATTAATTGCACACAGTTGAATAAAAGATAAAATTTTTATTATATTTCGTATTAATGTTATATATAATATGCTGCAGAAATCCTTGAAGAAATTTTTCTCTGCTTTCTCGCGTTTTGCGTGAAACATCGCGTGCGATTACATGTTTAGGACGCCAATATTCGCCATTAGAAAATCAATAAAACAAGTAGGACACACGCACACACATACGATTTCCCC
>QKQZ01042801.1:0-38929 GCA_003595255.1 Solenopsis fugax | reverse complement strand
CCAATCCATTCGAAAAAATTAGAAGAATAATTTTATTCACACTATCACAGTTAAAAAAATATATATACATACATACACATTTAAATAAACAGGTATTTACTATATATACACACACGCATATACCTTTCGATTCACATTGTTTTTTCACGCGGTCAGAAAATATATTTTTCTATAGCATTTACGGAAAGTATATAGAATAAAATGATTAAATCATAAAAGAAAACCACATGGAATGAATATTACTCGTAAATCGAGGGATCAATGTGTATCTCCATTCTTCTCTTAATTATTTTATAAAGAATCGACGTTCTCTCGTTTAAGGCGACTTTGTAGAAGATTGTTATTATTAATTCATGATTGAATGTCTCGTCTGCATATAACGTAAAGCATTTCTTTATTCTATAATCAATATCACTTGCTGATTATTTTATTGTAATATGCAAATGACATTATGCTAAATTTAGTGCACAATGAATAGTCAGAAAAACGTTCTTTGAGATTGTGCTATTTCGCTTTATAAAATGGTTTATAGTATGTACAAATAATCACGAATTTATACAAAATTGCTTTTGTGTAAATTCTTCGTTATTATATTTATATTAAATGATTTCTTAATTTGTTGTTATATTGAATTATGGTTTAATCATTTTATTCGTTGTGTAATTTTAGTTGCATAATTTTATTTGTTTAGTGTATTTTTTTATTAATAATAATATTTAATAAAAAAATGTTATTTTACAAATTATTTAGAATTAAATGCACACAATAAATGCAAATTTTGATTCGAAAACTTTATAAATTTCATTATTTCATTATTTAAAATTTTATTGCATAAGTACAAATTCTATCTTGACTTTCATTAACAATTTTTTATAGAATTTGTTTATAAAAAAGATTATAAGTTCTCAATCTAGATTTTCTCAAAAGAGAGGCTTTTCTACTTCGTAGCTGTACAGCATAAATATTTCTTTTTGATAAAAGTAAAAATCGCGTGAAGAACGAATGTGCATAGCATCACACACTTTGTGTTCTTCCGTGTACGATAGTCAACGATAAAATCAACTACCGCTGCGGTCATTCCCTTTGTCGTCTATAAGCACAGTAATCTATAGACTAAATGGCTATGCTACATTATCAATGTGCTGTGCTTTTCCAGTTATTGATATTCTTTTTCTAGTCTTAAAGCTTAATCCTAATAATTTTCTCGCAATATATAATTTAGTGAATTTTTTCCCATAAGCTGTCTAGAAATTTTTCAACAAATTAATTAAATATATATCGCGCTGTATAGTAATTTTCTTAGGTCAATAGGTTGTTTTAAATGAGTTCATTGAGATTTTTGTTGCTATAGGTGAGAAATATTGATAGTGAGAAAAGGTTACAGATAGACAACGTGCAGGAGTAGACTCTTTACAACTTTGACGTGTTCTATTTTTCGCACGTTTGACGTTAATATGTGTATAAATCTTTTGTAAAGTTAAAAGTTCACACTTTCGCGTGAAGTTAGCACATAGTGTTAAATATGTAGAGTAACGCTTTACATAAAGAAACGAACATAATCTGTGATTTCCATGTTATACGCTTGCTTGCGTTCGGAATCATTAATTCAAATAATGATTAGGGCGTACATTTGTATAAGAGCGTTAAATAGATAAAATGGTTTATAACTACGTCGTACACTTGTTGCGTCGACAACATGAAAATTTTATGTACAATTATGAATATAAAAAGATATTCTTTTTTTTATATTAATTGTGCAAAGCGGGTGTACAATTATTATCATTAGCATATAATTATAATCTTTATGTTATGTTGTTATGTTGAAGAAATGAATTAATATAACGAATGAATTAATTAATGAAATGATTTTCATTATTTGATAATGAAATTACGAAAAATTCTTAATGTTTAAACGAAGATGATAAAGATTTAGTTATGCGTATCTCTTTAACTATTCTTCGAAAGAAAAAAAATTTTATTCAGAAATTTATCCAAAATCTATAAATCTGCCGATGTTTGCCAACAATTTTTCGAGTTTCCAAAAAGTGTTTTTTTTAAGTAAGGTTATCATGTCATTATTACTATGTCATAACATTATTATTTGTTATAAAACATGATTGATTGTACTTACATTGGAGGATTTCTGTATTTCTTTTGAATGTGCAATATCGCTCTTGGACTCTTCACGAAAGTATAAGTTTCCTTCTCCTGTGTATCGAATGGTATATTGTAGGATTGCAATCCCCGATTGCACATTCGGCACTGCTCCATCGTTCTTGTAATCATTGTTAATTTTTTTCGCAATTTAATTGCGCAGAAATTTTACTTTTAAAATTGTGTTATCGCGTTCCGCGCGTTTTTAGCCTCCTTGTAAAAAGGTTTCTTAGGGCGGTTCCTGTTCACTACTGAACTCTTTATGTCTGTTGTTATAGAAACGGTGAAATTCTCTTTATTGACTTGCAGCTTTTCGTATCCAAGATACGTAATCTACATTTCATCGTTCTCATTTATTATGGTCGATATTCATAGTCGATTCTTATTTCAAGATCATCTTAAGTAATGTCTTAAGATGCTCTCTGATTGGTTGATGGCATCTTAAGATGGTACTTAAGATCTTAAATATAAGAACGGACTATGAATACCGGCCTATGTATGTGAATTACTTAGAACTTTAATTTATTTATGATGAAAGGAGAAAGGACATTATCTTTTAGTAAAATTATTAAAATTATATATGCATATATATAAATAATTTAACTATAATTCAATATGAATATTGTATATTATATATATATATATATATATATACAGAATTTTATGTAAATATTTTTTTATACACATTATTAGTATAATTGTAGCGTAATCTAGCGGAGCAAATCTAATTAAATTAATGATGAAAAAAAAATATATTTTATGATATGTAACATTTTTTAAAGCTTTTAATTTTAAAAATTTTTGCTTATATTAAAATATTTATGTAACTTTAAAAATTCTTTTCTTTTTTTTTATCGAAACAAATTTAACTATTGCAAAAAAGGTCGATCTCTATTTGAGGATAGGTCAAGTCGATAAGTATACCTATAACGGGTAACATTAAATCGATACTTATATACCGGGTGCTAATCAAGACTTTTCTACTTTATCGAGTTGGACATCGGGTTGCGTCTACTGCCGATAGTAGTGCATCAAAATTAAGCGGTAAATGTTAAATCGTAAATACTTAATTATATTAATTATACGGACATTAATTATAAGTTATTATATAAAAGAAAATGTTATACGAAAGTATTTTGATCACAAAGTAGAGTCAAATAAAAACTGCAAAAGTGATCTGGAACATCTGTAAATATACAGATCACTCATTTTCCGTTGACATTGATTGTATTGTTAAATATGAAATATATTATCTGATTACCAAATCTTATCGAAAAGAAAATCTCATTGAATTTATCTTCCTCATTTTTTAATAAAAGAAAATAAAAAAATGACTATCAACTGCTTAGTATAATCTTTTCTAAGTACAATGCCAACTGAAAATTAACGATGCCATAGGAAAAATTCTTTCGGGTACCTCACTCTATTATAAACCAACCAAAGTAATCGACAGAAGCTATTGTGAACTACGACCTTCTACAAAACTATCTTGCGAAGAAGTCATGCGGTGAGGATACCACCGCAAAGGAATCGTGATCTTTTGGTTAAAAGGTGTTTCTATTCAAAATTTGTTAGCCAGACAATTTATTTTACATGCCAATACCACTAAAACCCCAGATAATACGTGTGTCTAAAGGACGTCAAAAGGATATATGAAAGACTTTTAGACACGCTTATAATATGGGACGTTTACGATTTAATGCATAAATGGCTTGAAAACAGGAAAAATCTTTTTTTTCTCATGATATCTAATAATGATTTTCCAGTGGAAAATCATTATTAGGTATCATGAGAAAAAAAAGACACACCGTACTCAGAGAGAGTTATATTATATAATTGACATGTAATTTTTCTTTTTCTTTAATATATAAATGTCCCAGATCATTTTTGCAGTTTTCATTTAACTTTAACTTGTAATAAAATAAATTTTGTCATAGAATAGAATCACATTAATATAAAATAGTAATAATAATAAATTTGAGTATAACGATAATTTTGTGTCACAGATGGCCAATTGAAATTGGTAATAATGCTACACAGAAAATGTATATTTTTTAACATGACTAGACAAAACATGACTAGACAAAAAAACTAGCGCGCGCTATAAGGCTTTTAATATTACATCATTTCATACAAAATGTCCTTTTTTAGAAAGGAGGATTTTAATCGTCCATTCGAATTGAAATTGTATAAAGAGATTTTAAAAAATTATATTTTATTAATATCTATTTAAAGTCTAAATAAAATTCAACGAGCTATATAATTATTCTTTAAAAAATTAATTATTTTGATCGTTGCTGTAATTTTTGTTATACTTGTATGTTACAGATTTACAGGATCTGAGAGGAAGAGACTTGGGAGAGGCATCTGGCCCCGGCGGAGCAACTTTGGGGTAAATATTTCTTATTTATATAAAATTAATAGTCTTTTTTTATTTGATTTTGTCTGAATAAATTAAAAAATACTTAAAAAAAGAAGAATCATACACAATTGTATAAAAATTGAATTTTGTGAAGGTGTTTTTCGGATATGATTAAATTACTGAATATCTAATTGAAAGTTAAATTTTAAAAGTTCGATGTACTTGTCAGAATTAACTCTTGAAATATTGATTATTTTAAACGCAGTTTTAATTTTTAAATCTTATATTTGTGTGTTACAGTAATCACCGTAGCTTCGTGGCTGATTAACTCCGCTCGTTGCGCATCGGGTCGGTGAGTCAGAAATCAATTTTCGTATATTTCAATGCTTTGCAAATGTCCTGCGCAAGATCAAAGGAAAAAAACACTGAAAGAAAGAGTTTGGTAATAACTGCAAAATGTTGGGTATCGCAGAAAAGCGACAATAACTTCGATATATTCTTTACGTGCCTCTTTTTAGAAAGGATACAATTTTAAAATTTTTTATCGAATTCTGAAGCAAGTATTAATATTATAGAACATAATTCTCTCGATGTTAACAATGATTCGATTTATTGATAGTCAAATAACAAGATAGAATATACTCAAGTATTAACATAGAATGCGTTATTCACGATATTTAGAGTACTGAAAATCTATAGTAAATGTAACATGAACTATAGATTTTCAATACTTGCAGTGAATTTCGGAAAGCAGCCATAGAATATAACTTTATTGATATTACGATTCGATTTATCGAAAGCCAAGTAACAATATCAAGAATACTGTTCACACGAAGAAGGTAAAGACATTTATCTTAACGGCGAAGATGAGCTCGTCGAGGAGGCGCAGCTCGCCAAAGAAGTAGAAGAAGGAAGTCTGGGTGTAGGTGGTGGTTCGATTTGGGCGAGGAGAAGGAAGAGGGCAGAGATTTTGGCACCCTGCTGCGCTTCCTAATTGCCTCGCCTTCCTTACCTCGGCAGCACCCATATCCAGTACGCCCTTGAACCTTCTTCGTGGGTCCACGTAAGGCCCCTAAAAACCCACCGAGTCTTGATTCTCTTTCTCCTCCTGCTTCTTTTCCTCCACATATCCCACTGCCGCCTCCGTCTCCTCCCAATCTCTTCTTTCTCTTCACCCAGGATGCTGAATAAGCAACATCATCTATCACACTGCGCGAAACGATATATTTGTTTTGTCGGACCTCCTTAATTATTTACAACCAACTCACGAGCGGAATCTTCCGGGACTTACCTCGAGAAATTTTCGCCGCTTTCGGGGCGTTCAGGAATTTTTGGGAAAATTGAGATCGCGCCTTAACTAGCGATTAAGTTTTCATCATCGGTCTTGTTTACATCGTATAATTAATCGGCTATTTTATACAGGAAAGAGCTTACAGAAGTGTATAATATTATTAAATTGTTATATATAATTTTGTTATCTTATTAACTGCTATCTTTTTCGAAAATTATTTGAAAATTTTCAAAAATGATTTTTATTTTTTATTTATCAATTTTTATTATTTTTTATATATTATAATTTTGCTGGTATTTATAATATTTCACAATGTTTCAAAATGAGATATTTATTATACAGCAATATGAATTACAACATTGAAAATAATGAATGACAAATATGTATACAAATAATTATAATATTAACATGTTATTAGTAAAGTTTTTAACTGGGTAACATATTTGATAACTTCCAAGGTTAATGGCGAGTACGATGCTATTTAAAGTGCACGTAATTCCGTGAAATGTAATGCACATTGTCCATCGATTATAAAAAAAATCGAGATCCACGAGAAAAGACTTTGCACATATAAGCGAAGGATGGGTGTGATTATCTCTGTGGAATGTCAGTGTCGGAATTCCTGATGAAATTCGATCTCGTATTGGAACCACCAGATAATGACTAGGAAGTCTGGAGGCGTGGTAATGAGGGTTGTGGCCCGAGGCCCTGAGGGGCCTAAAAGAGTGCAGCACGGAGCACGTTCGTGGTCCCCTTTTTCGTGTCTCTCCTCTTTCTCTATTTTCCGTTCGCGTTCTTCTCTTCGTGGGCCTGTGTGGCGGGGCCCGCCGGTTTTCTAGCTGGTCTAGCTGGGTGATAAATTACGGTTGAGATATCGGCACCTCCTCCTGTCCATTCGTCAGGGGTACGTAACGTTGCTCCGTTTAAAAGACAACTACACCACCCCTTTCCCCGAAGCCGCCCGAAGCGCGTTTGCCATCCTTTAGGTCTCTCATTCTTCTTCTTAACCCACTTCGTCTTCTTTGGCAGTTTCATCTCGTCGGGACTGACTCGAGATAAGACATCAATCTTACGCGTTGCGAATTAGCACCAGCCGCGATTATCGCGTTCAGTGCCATTCATAGATAGGACCATAATCGATTTATTTGAATATTCTTAAAGATGTGTATTATAGAAACTGTGTATAAAGATGTGTAGGTTTATTTTTTGAATTAATAAATTAATAAATCATTTAGAGTAGTATTAAAAATATGAGTAGCATTTTAGGGTTAAATCCCAAGAAAAACTTCATTAGTGATACCATTTCTTCTTTAGGATAGCATCTGGTTGAAATGATATTACCTTTATATCAACACAAAGTCAAAATATTTTCAGATCCCTGTCGCGTTAGGGTTAACTGGGGATGACACCCCGACGAATCGGTCCATCCTCGCATTTGCATCTGCATTTGGATCGACGCGTACAATATATACTTTCATTCAATATGAAAACGAACTTGTTTGTTTGTTTTATTTCGAAAAAAGGAAACAAACTGAGCAGGGGGNGGGGGGGGGGGTAATAGATGAGACAGAAGTGTGTCTCGCTCATAGCACAACCCTCATCTTTGGCCACGGTTGTGTTCGCTATTCGTACGATCTCGTTTACATGAGTTCCACGAGCCTGTTGTCCTTTACCTTTGTCTTGCTCTCACCTCACCCTCCTGCCCCGCTTTCTCCCTTCTCGGCTATTCTTTTTCTCGGTCGTGCGGTCCTTCGAGGGCGAGCTGTTGCATTCCTCGAAAGCGGTAGGTCGCGCGCACGACTCCATCTCGAATTTGGAACAAGGACGACCTAATGCTGTGGACAATGTTAACTGATGAGCGGGGAGCTGAGAATTCGTTGTAAGGACAATGCTTGGGTAGGGAAACCATGGGGAAAAAACAATGGGCGCCCATTAGCATCTACCTGGATCTTTGGAGACTCTATCGTTGCCGTTTTTTCTACTTCATCTTTCTCCTCCTTTTTTTCCTTGTTTTCGTACTTGTATTTTTTATTTTTCTATAGTCGAAGCTGTATGATGAGGAAGATTTGTTGTAACGTATCTTTACTCATCATATATTTCTCAGACAGCTTGACGTCGCGCCATCGTTCCTTTTCTTATTGTTTTGCAAAGCGCGCGAAATTTATTTTCGCTTTCTTTACAATGAATAATGAGTAACGTTACATAAAACATTTGCGAAATTCACACTATTTTTATGAAACAATTTTAATTAATGTGAAACTGTGCTGTATTAATAAAAAATTATAAGGAATGAAAAATGTTAGGTGTTTTATCCGGAAAAGACTTGGTTTTCTAGTGTCAAAGAGTAACAGCGAGTATTTGCTACAGAAAATTTTGATCTGGTCAATGTAATTTTGATAATCTCAGCGGGTCATGAGAGAGGATCCCTAAATGAGGCGGGCGGGAAAATTTATGAGAAAATTGACGCGACGCGGCTATTGTTTAAGGGCTAAAAAGATCTTCGGTGTTACGTTATACAGCGAATGAAATCTCGGCTTAAGATGTTACCCATCAACGGAGCGGAATTATTACTAAGAAAATCTGGCGCTGTCGATTAATGTGCCAAAGTGATATTCTTGTATCTATTAATTTAAATTAATTTTTCGTATTAATCGAAATTTGTACGATAGACCATAAACATTTTTGCAAAATAGTATTTAACATATAATCGGAACATATCTTTTTGTACACTTTTTGTACGTGTATTTTTAAAAGTCTTTCTTATCAATTAATTGATTCTATCTATGCGTTGTTTTTGCCAAAATGTTTAGTAATTGGTTTCCCCTTTGAATATTTAACCTGAGTTATTTGCATAAAACGAAAATTTGTATTCTACATAATTTTTAAACCATTGAGTGAAAGAAAGGAAACATAGCATAAAATAGCTTTTAACGAATTTTGCGGATGTTTAAAACATGTAACAGATATGTCTCTTTGTAAATTATTTTAATATTTAATTAGTACTTAGTTTAATTATGTTTGATTACAGTTTTACAATGCTAATAGATTAATGCAACAGTAATAATTATTCTATTTTCATGTTTATTTAAAAAAGTAATTTTATCATAAGGTATGCTTAATTACGTTTTTTTTTTTTTTTAAAGTCTCAAAAAGCACTTTATAGTGCTGATGAAATAGAATTTCATAGAAAATCATTGATTGATTTACAAAATTTTAGCTGATCGTCGCCTAAGTCTTTAAGGGTATCAAAAAAGGAGTCCGAGCATTGTGAAGAATATCTTCATTTACTTTTAAGGCATTTTTGTATTATTTTTTTAGTGTTTTACACACGTAATACAATACCACTTTGAATAAAAAAAAGATTGAAAAAAAATATATATTTTGCATTGGAGGCGAAAAGAGGCGGAAGACTTAACTTGTGCTGGTCGTGTCGTACTGAAATAGACTAGGTAGATAATGTCCGACAGATAACAGTCGTTAGATAAAGCCGTGACTGACGTGCGATGTACGTGCGCTTAGCGAAAAATTGATAATCCTCGAAAAGTGAGCTTAAACATTTTTCATCGCTCGACTGCGCCCGAGCGTTTATTATGTATGCAGCTAGTTCCTAGCTAGTTTGTTTGATACGTTCTTTGAAATTTATACGTACGTAATAATTTATAAGAATTGATGCATATACGTATTGCTAAAATATCTTTTAGTAGGAAATTTTAAATCTTCTCGTCTTTCGGACAAGTTTCCGAAACTGATAATATACAATTGATATAACCATCTTTAACATTGAAATAGCAACATTTTCATTTATTTCACTTTAAATGTGACAGTTGCTTAAAAGAAAAACAATATTCTTCTTTTAATCAACTGTGCGATTGCGCTGAAGAAAGTTTGGCAATAATAATTAAATTTAGATGAAAGTTACTAATTATTGATGAAATAATTTCAATTAAATGTTTAGTTAATATAATTAAATATTTAGTAATATTTATTAAACATTTAATAATCGTTTAGTAACCGATTAGTTACTATTATTATGTTTGATTATTAATATAATTGTTTAGTATTAATAAATTTAATATAATTACTAAATATTTGGTTAATCAAAAATTTAATTGAAATTATTTCACTAAAACTTGATCATTGTTATCAAACTCTATTTCAGTGTATAGAATACAAGACTACTAATCGTTAGTAGTTTGAGAGATTGCTTCATTGTCGGGAAAATTCTGACTCGCGTGAACAGAAAAACGTGAAATGGCAATAGATAATGCCTTCAGAAACACGTTGAATTCTGTGAGAGATAGAGAGTAGCTCGCCTCGGATAAGTGACCCCGCGGAATTCGACGAACGTCCGATCCCGTTGGGCTTAATTTCGCTCGTGGATTTCCTTTCCTCGCTTACCCACGTCCTCCGTCGCGATTTCTCACGATCCCACCGTGATCGACCTGACCCACGAAGAAGATTAGATAGCTTTGTCGTTTCCGAATTCTGCAGCGTAACGGACAATCCACTTTGTCATTGCATCGATTCCACCACCTCCGGCAGTCGGCGCATCACCGGGAATCGGTTTTCCGTGATCTATATCCTATCAGTAATCTATATCCTATCATTTAAATGTCGTGGTAATACGAAACTTGCTCGTTTTGAAGCATGTTTTGAGCAATCTCACGTCAAAATGCACTTAATCGCCAGTTGTCCTTCTCCAGGCGTACGTCTCATTATTTTATTTTATTAACGATATCAAGGACGCCGGGATTGACATGAGAATTTTAAACTGTTACTTTATCTTCTTTATTTTGTATCCTTTATTTTTTATACTTTATTATATGACATTCAAGACTGCTTTTTGGGAAATGCTTTCACGATTATTCAAATGTAAACATGCGACTATGAAACACTTTATCCAAATAATATGGTAAATAATCTATTTTCTAAGGAAAAAAGAACGATGTAAGTTGAATTATTAATTATTTGTTAAAAATTTATCCTCAGGGAACCATTTCTCAGTCATAAAACATGATAGATGATATAATTTTCCTTAAAATTAATTCTAATATCAGAGATAATTTAAATCCATACTGCAATTATACTATGGTCGATTAACTAAACGTATCTTAAATGGATTGGATCCGCTAATGGGGCGAAGAAAGCGTTTATCACGGGCCTTATCACATCTCTGACGGGCGCGCTTGTCGTTCCTGTGGTAGGTGCGATTTCCGACGCACCTGTACGATCGTTTTTCTCTCTGCGGGGTGCAGCAACGTGGGTTGAACTTTTCCGGCTTTACGCATCATGCCGTGACGCTGCTTTATCCGTGAAGGAAAGCACCAGGATAACCTGTCGTGCTGGCGGTGCTGATGTGCGACGTCGCACCCTCAGAGCGCTAAGACTGCCGGACAGGTATCGTCGTGAAGCGTGTTATTAAAATTAATCGAGTCTCACCGCTCTCTGACAGACCATTAAAATATTAAACGTTCGCGAACTGCTTAAACATAACGCATTCAAATATATCGAACGTTATTCATTCTTATAATTACCGATATTCTGATGTCACCTTTCGCGTTTAATTATAACTAAAAATTAGTTATGTCCCGCCGCTTTACCTATGAGTCGTCATTTAAAACGTTAATTTAAATTAATGAAAGAATTGTTTACATCTTACAAAAAATAAAAAGTTATCTCTTTTGAAACATTTTTATAAATAATATGAGTAAACTTTCTCATTTCTCTTTTTCATATAAAGTAGGTATTGTTAGAGAAAAATAATCCTAATAAAAATAGGGGGGGTTTTCTATTGAAGCAATTAACATAGTGGTTCTTGTAGAACAACGGACAGTATGTATGCAGGATATCTATTATATCTGTCACCAGCTTGCAACTTCGACGTGACACGACGGACAAGACACGATCTCGGCAAGATGGTAGCCGTGGTCCCGAGGGATAGAAGAGATTTCTCTCTCGGGACCAACGGTAAGTAAGTATCCTCGATCGGTGGAAGATAACAACAGCAGCGCGTAGATCATGTACCATGATCGCGATGGTGACCGGATAGGGCCACTTGCGTTTTGTTCTTTCGGCGATGAGAGCAAGCATCAGATAATCCTATCGGAGGTAGCGGCAGTCAGAGGATAGCAGGCTAAAGGAAAAAAAAAACCTCTGACTTCGTTCTGCACCCGACGATTCCCGATATCAGAAAGCGAGAACAGCACGTTCGCGGTCAACCTACCCGCTGTAGTTTCCCTCGCCTGTTCTCTGTCAGAGTCAGGTAAAACGCGCGTCATATCCTAACGCGATCTCGGTGAAAAATGGATTTTCGCCACGATCAAAACGACCGTACGTGCCATGAACAGTTACGGTCAGTTGTGATATGAATATATTCGTCTAATTCTATCTTATCTATGATGAACTGAATCTCATCACAAAATTCATTTTCAACATGTTTTTTTTTATATTTGAACCTAATTCTCTTGAGACTCTTTTTATCTTTTTTCGAGCCTGATATCTCAAGGTACCAGTACAGAACTTGCGTTGCAAATGACGTTGGAGCGATCTTTATCGAAGTGACTACTTGTATGACTCACGGACGGTACTCTGAATTTTCCCGAGATCGATCGCCCAAATCGATCCGTCCTCTCCTTCGCGTGTATCACGTATCACGATACGCAATGTAGATTTGTGTCGATCGAGCATCCTGCGCCGTAAAACGAACCTTCGTGAATACATCTTGAGCGATTGATGGTTTCTCGACACGGCTTGTAAACGCGATCGCACGTCGCAATGCCAACGGGGAAAAACCGAAATGCGACATAGAGAAAGATAGAGCTGATGATGTCGGTTAGGGAAACGAAAAGGAAAGAGAGAAAGAGAGAGAGTAGGGTGGGTTTCTGATATCTATTAATTTCTAGTATTAATATTCTCGAAATATTCTTATTTTGAAAGATTATTTATGATCGAAGCTGATCCTAAATAATGTTCTTAATAATATTTCTATATGAATTATTATTAAATATATTTTTCTGTAAATTCACTGCGTGTCGATACGGTTTGTCGAACTTAAAACGCAATCTTTAAACTGAAGTTAAAAATCATAATCATATCTCAAATTAATTTGATCATCAGATTTGATAATGATGCTACAAGCATTTTAAAAACTGTAAAGAACTTATTGCGAAAAAATATCACCTAGCCAGATTTTATTCACGTATCAGTCTAATATCCAACTTATTATTGCATATATACGTCGCTTGAAAAAAAGATTTTCTCTCAAACTAATACTGATTATTGCGATGATTGTCGCCACATGTCCCGATAAACAAATTATGACATCCCCACGGAATAAGGAGTTCCAGGTTCGAACCCCTTGACTGAGGTAATATTTTTTTTACACATACAGTTTTTAAAATACTTGTAGCATCATTATTTAAATCTGACGATCGAATTAATTTGAGATGTGATTTCTAGTTTCAGTTTAAAGATTGCATTTTAAATCCGACAACCTGTACCGACACGCAGTTTATAGAACTGAAAAATATTTAATAATTGATTTAGAAATATTATTAAGCATCAGCTTTGATCGTAAATAGCATTTATCTTATTTCTTGTTTATTTTGAAAGATTTTTGCGCAACGACAGCATTATATTAGTATTATATTAATTTTTTTTTTGTATTTTATAGAAAGTTGTACTTATTCACATAATTTTATAATTAATCAATTATGATCGAAACAGTCCCGACTTATTTCTGCATCACAATTATATTTCGCGCGCGACACAGAGGAAAAGAATTCGTTTAACCGCGATTAAATAAAATAATATTTGTGCATAATGCCACCCCACGACTGGTTGCATGTCTTTAACTGATGCCTCGTGAGTTTTGTTTGTCGCCCGAAGCGGTGTCATGGGTGAGACGTGCGTTCTGCAGAAGCGTAGTATAGAATGGAGGCGAGCATCGATGGATCACAATCACGCGAGATACATAAATGCATTTACGACTTCTTTTCCTTGTCTTTTGTCTTCTTTTTCTCTTCCTCGACTTTCCTCCTTTTTTTTTTTACCGCGTCGCCGTTTCGCCGCCTCCGATCTTTTTTTCTATTCCGCTTATCTTCGCGGTAGCCCGGGACATCAGGCCGCTGTCCGATTCTGTCGTTCCTTATCGCGCTATATATCCCGCGTCGATGGCGAACGGTTGCCATGTAGATAACGGCGAGCTACATACATTATTCACGCGAGTCGCCGCGCTCGCGCATATTACGTATCGCCGCGACAATGCGTGGCCCGAAGTCTTATCGGCGTCGCTGTATCGCCTTCTTGGTACCTTTACGTAAGGGCCCGTCGACGGCGAGCGTCGCTTATTGTTGTTGTCGCGCTTTTGCGAACTTCGTATCGTGACGAGATTCGGCAGCGATTACAATCGGATGTGATGCGCGATCTGTTTTTACGCAATTTAATGGCGACTGTTTAAAATAACAATTGTCTCATCTTGCTTGTATGAAAACAAATTAGAATTGATTCTTAATCCATGAATGGTTCTGAGCGTTTTTTTCACACTTTCCATTATTGCCATCATAAAAAGTATATTATAATAATATCAGATATTATATCTTCAATTATGTACATAAATCAATTCTCTCGTATTAGCAACTTGATATGACTTCATTTTATATTATTCTTTCAAAAATATTGTATCCTCTATATCCAAAGTTTTCTAAAAATTTCTCCACTATCAATAAACTAGGAGGTCTGTAGAGCTGGTATTTTTAAAGTTTAACTTCGAAAATATCTGCCATTGCCAAACGTCAGTTAATTTTAGTTGCTTTAGAAGTCGTAATAATAATTTTACGAGTCCTACTTGTAATACCAATCGCTATGTGCTTGCTCACTGCGGACGATCTTCTATAATTTCAACTTAATGCGCGCTCGCATGGGACGCGCGCTTGTACGGTTGTAAAATTACACCTCGGAGCGACGCATTAAAATCTAAAGACATTCACGCGCGTTCGCGATTTCCTTTTAGCAAATAAAACACGTTGATGCAAAAGACCCGCGCTCCGTTTCCTGCCGTCTCGCGCACCGTCATAACATAGTTATTAATCAATTAATTGGCAGAACATGACATAAAGATGCACATAGTGCATCCCACGAGGTCGATGTAACGAGCACTTAAGCGCCCGAAAGTTATGAATCCGACGTAGCTTCCGCGGTGGGGTTTGACACAATCTCCGCCGCAAATCTCCATGGTTCTTTATTTCGCTGCCACGTTCTCAGTCGCGGAGGATCCTCCCTTCGTTAGCTCCTCGATCTATCGACGTGTCCATCTAAAGTGCGTTCCTCATTTCTCTCTTTTCGAGAAGAAACGGAGGAGTGGAGGAGCGACAGAAAGAAAAGATACGTGCGCATGGCGCTTCTTGTCGCAGAAACAACGATCTCTGTCAGCTTGTGCTTATCGCGCTACGAGAATCGACATGTATCGCATAGAAAATCTACCGTAAAAAATGGGCAAATAACGAAGAGATAGACGAGGTGCCCTACACGTGAAGCACACATTTGTGGCATGTGTATGCGGCCCTCACATATGTGTGAAACTTGAGTACTGCGTGTATCATGACCACTGATTTTTCGAGAAAATAGCATTGTCACCAAACAGTTTTAATCTGTCAACTTGACAGTTTCATACACGACGTTAATATCTATATTTATGCTTTAATTTATTAACTTAACAGTCTTTGTACATATGATTCGGCAATTTTGTCCTGCAAATTTTTTTTAACAAATAAGACTACTGTAATTAGTTGTAACATTTATATACATTTTTTTTTGTAATAAACAATCATACAAATATTTTCTAGAAATGTTATATAAAGTATGTGTAAGAGTTACTGAAGAATTTTTTTTTATACTTGTAAAAGTAATGAAAATTAACTCACAAGTGTTGCGTGTAGAGAAAGTGCCGAAAAACGATGTATGTACAGAGTGTTAAATTATCTTATGCTATACACTTACATTTTTTTCTTTTTAATACATACACAGAGAGAAAAAATTGTAGTGGTGGCAACTATAGTATAGTTTTAACTATAGTTATAGTATAGTTTTAACTATANCTAAATTAATGGTTAAGAGAACTAATAAAAAATAGTTGTAGTATACTATATAATAAAGTAATTACAACTATTTTTTATTAGTTTTCTTAACCATAAACTTAGTTGCAATAACTATAATATAGTTCACTTAACTATATATTATAATTATATTAACAAAATTTGTATGGTTGTCCCCTCGAGTTGTCACCACTACAATTTTTTCTCTCAGTGTACTTTCGCATACTCTTATTCATACTTATATTAAACTTAATAAAAAAGTAAAACAAGAATAATTCTTTAGCGGATATCTTTTATATGTTCTACCTATGTTTTTGGTACTTTAAAGTCACACATTTAAATAGAATTTAATGCATCTTAAAAATTCGCGTAATTACACGACGGATATTTGCATGTCCAAGGAAATATTATCTTTATTCACTCTTTTTGATCGCGCTTTGTGTGGCTCGAGGATCCATATTGTCGTTGCTATCACTGTAGATAGCACCTTTGTAAGGATATGAAGAATAAACGAGAAAGAGAGAGAGAGAGAAAGAGCCCCAAACCCTCGATCGCGCCACTAGGAAAGTGTGTCCAAATGATAAAAGAATATCTGCCGTTATAAAGGGAACGTGTCAAATTTCATTGCATTCGAGGGGGAGTCGTAGGGTGCTCTTCGTCGATGAAAGAGGACGGAAGGGGGTAGGACAAAGAGAAATAGAGAGAGCGTTTCACGTTCGTAGAGAGAATTCAAAGGCGTGGGATTTCACCTGCATAAGCGCATCGCTCTTGGCGAAAAAAAAAGGGAGGAGGAGAGGAGAGGCGAGGAGGAGGAGGAAGTGGAGGGCTCTCCCGCCACTGTCCTGTCGGGGTGACGTTTCTCCTCCCTAGGTGGCACACCCATAAATAGTCCGGTTTTAGGTATTTAAGCGATAGATCATGTTTTAAACAAAAGTCGCGCTGATCCGCGCTGCAGGATGCATCAGAGAGGGTGCAGGGGGTGCGAACGAAAAGAGTGACCATTGAGAGGAAAGAGATGGCACGAGAGAGAAAGAGAGAAAGAGGGGAGACGGTGGAGGCACGCCCTCGCTTTTGCATTGACTCGCTATACCGAACCAACCCCATAAATCCTTCATCCAGCACCGACCGCTTCCATCCACGCGGCTGTCTTCTAATATTTTGATTTATGCCGCTTTCGCTGGGCTAATTTAGCGGCTTTTATCCTTTATTTGCGTGTTTAGGGGTGAAATTTGTCCCTCTGACATGTTGCTCCGGGGGTTACCGTACGAGAGGGCAGAGATCGGGAGGGAAAGTTGTTCCCAGAACGCGATCACAATGCCCGAAAAACCGAGGATCGCTTTCCAACGCGCCATTGTGTTTACGCGTCGTACATTTTTTGTCCGCCGGCGACGCATCGCGGAGGTAACTATAGGTAGAGAGAGAAAGAGAGGAAGTAGTTGCGAAACCACCACTAACGTCAACGTGGGAGACTAAAATATTTTCTAGGCTCCGACCACGTTCTCTCTTTCGAGGCAGGGATGGATATATCGAGCGTCTCGATCGTCTTCACGGTCCAACGCTACCTCTGAATGCATTCGTATTTCTGTTAGCGCGATGATTGCTCACATACAATTTCGAATCGTGCGAACGCGAGGACGCTGAATATCAGGAATACTAAATAAAATTAGAAAGTAGTGATCGTCAAAGTTAAAAAGCGCGGAGATGCATTGAGTGACTGTTTATCAAGTAAAAGTGATTTTTTACATCATATCGCTAGAAGTGCTAAACATTGATATTTTTAAAAAACTGATAGTAAAATTTTTTCATTCTCACAAATATTTTAAAATTATTATAAATTAGTTCTCAAAAGTCTTTGAGTTATACTTTAACTGAAACAACTTAATGGGTCTTTAATTATTTGAGTAACAAGAGAATTCCTGGTCTCCTTTGATTTTTTCCGGTAAGCTAATTGTATTACACGTGTATGTACACGTTTTCTATATCGTAGTACTGGATGACCTTTCTGTCAGCTAAAAAGCCGGGAACGTATCCGGCGCGAGGGTAGAGACCGGAGCACATTAGAACGGAATAACAAATCGTAAATTATTCTCGGTAATGTCCGGGATCCGCTTTCGTTCCGGGATCTCGGGTACTTAGATTTAGATATCACGTGTACGCGTTACAGGAAGAAAAAAAAAGGGAAAACGAGGAGAGCGGAGAATTCTGTCTTTCTCTTCGGCGCGTTTCGCAATCTCCGCCGCGCTAAACTTCCTGAGGGTCCACGTGGCCGTGCCATTGTGTCGCGATGGCACTAATGATTCGTTCTGATCCGGTGTGGGCCCTCTCCCTCGAAGACCGTTTCCGCCACATCGCCATCGGAGTCCCGTTTCGTTAGGATGGCTCGCACCAGCTAGGGGTGACTTTCTGGCGAGGTGTTAGCAATGTTTGGGGAGAACGCTGTAGAAATTATCTTTGCACTTTTAACTGACATTAAATATATCATATATGATAAATAAGTTTAAATAAGTGAGATGCAAATTAAATTCTGAAGAGACAAACACATATTTTATAATTTATTAATACTTAAAATAAGATATTTCATTATTTTATAGACACATATAGTATATAATGGAGCACTCACGAAATATAGCACATTTCTTTTTAATGAATCTTCTTAAATTTAACACTAACAAATTATACACACACGATTCGATAATCTTGCCCTACGAACTTTATTTTTATATAAACTAAAAGCATTGTAATTAGTTATAATACATATTTAGATATATAATTTTTCAATATAAATCATAAAATATTGTTCAGAGATGTTAAAATATATGTAAGAATTATTAAAGAAATTATTAAAATTTTTTTATGTTTATAAAAGTAATGAAAATTAGCTAAAAATATCGTGACCCAACGTGCATAGACAAGGTGCTATTATAAAAATAACGTTAAAGAGTGTTAATTTATGCTACTCCCAAAAGAAAATATTTAAGTTCTAAAATTGGAAAAATCTTTGCCAAAGAAAAATTGATTCATGAATGAATCTCTCCCTTCTTCCCTTCGTTTATGAAAAATTTAAAAAAATATAAAATATAAAAATTACAAACGTGTTTCAGATATCGATTGATAAATTTTTGATGACGTAAACTTATGAATGAAGTGTGCGTTTACACTCGTGTAATTTTTAAAGGATGACTCTTAGCAACTCGGGATGGGTGACTGGATGCTGGGTCGCCCACGAGGAAGTAATGGTTCGGTAATATGACGGGGGAGAAACACGCGCCGACCGGAAACGATTCAATCCAGGAACGGGGTCTCCTTTCACTGTTACTGTTAATTTATCGTTCGATAAATGACGCAGCTTATACTGTAGCGAATAGGAGTATTGAGTCGTCTAGGGATACTTATATTGCTAACCCATGACAAACTGCTCCGTTACTTTTATTAATAGCGCTCGTGCAAATATTGATTGATTTTTTATGCCATTATGCCGGTTATGTCCGTATATACTTACACTAAAGTGAAAAACATGTTGAAAAATACATTTCAATTTTAACTGCAAATTCTAATCATAATCCTAAAATTTTATTTTGGAATTTAAATCTTAATTCTATAAAATTATTGGCTTCGATATAAAGAAATACTAAATAATTAATATCGCAGTAACTGGTGGTATATTGCTTTCGTAAGACAGACATCTTCTTCTGCAATTATTGTGAGAGTTCATTCTATAAAGCCTTCGTTTGTGGTTGCTTTTTATTTGCGAACAATTCGAACAGACGACATCTGCCTGAAGATCCTCGTTATGTCACTTTCTGTCACATTGCTGCGGGCGATATTCCTAAGCCCGGTTAGGATTGTACGTTGAAGATTGGCATGACAACATCGAATCCATATGCATGTCGCATCTGTCTGTCGAAATTAAAGAAGGGATTCGAAGATAATTTAGACATAAGAGACTAAGAGAATATCAGCCAACATTATATTAATCGAAAAAAGTTCATGAAATTTTTATTAAAAGATTAAAAATTAATGTAAAATTGCGAATGAATGCGTCAAGAAAAGAACTTTGTTTTTAATAAAAGCAGTAGATATAAATAACATTTGGCACCGTTTGAACTTCTCGCGTTAAATTGACTTCCACAATGTGTTTGATATATCTGAACAATTTTTTATGCCGGTTTTACCGGACATATCGATTCTCGGCGTTAAAGCGCGCGCTTTGTCCGAAGAGGATTAATTCCACGGGCTGATGATCTTTTATCTCTTAAACGGTGATCCGACCCGCCGTGTGCCAACGTTGAGGAAAGAAAATCCTATTTGGATTCGTGGAGAGCGTTCCGTGGGCCTACCACGGTCCGCAGAAGAATGGACCGTCGTTTATCAACCGGGCGTGGGCGCGCGGGCGTAATAAATTATTTAATTAGTACGATATTTAATCAACGCTCTTCGCGCGCCCTTCGTAAATATCGGACAGGCCCCTCATGAGTCACAGAAGAATGGCAGAGGTCAATGATTGGTTGGCACCGGCGGGACCAGTTGGATCCATACCATCCAGTGAGAGGCGCTAACAGGTACATACAATGAGCCTTTATCGTCTCGTTGCGATAAGTAGTCACTATAATTATGCACTTCGTAATTTGATTTTAACGAGAAATTCTTTGTACACATTTCGACGTTACAGTTGATTCGAATGAATTCATCACATTTAACATCGAAGAAACATAATTGCTTGGAGAGAACATTGAATATCTTCTTTGCTGTATTTGCTACATCTTCTTTTCTTAAACATGCCTTTTCATTTCTTCTTCACATTGCCTGATATCTCCTTATTCCATTTCGCTCACTTTCGATCTTGATGAAGCGAAATGCATATTCATTCTTGTCATATCGATTTCTATTATGGCCAATTAATTCGCGGCAGCGTATAATCGCGAATTAAAAATGCGCTGTGAGAATGATCAGCATATCGATTATCCCGCACACTTTCTTCGACGAGCCATTTGATCGAAGATAGAAGTAAATAAAATGGGGAAGGGTCGCGGGGGAGGACGGGCGCCGCCGCACGAGTCCCGAATCCAGCGTTGAAGCAGGAATATCGGAATATAATGCATTGGGGTCCAGACAGGCCTTGTTTATAATGGGTTGAACAAGGGTGCTAGAAGCCAGTGGGGGCTCCGGCCCCCCTAAGGCGCGGGTCTTATGGGCCCCCATAGGGACCGGCGGTGTTAACCGGCGGGCAGTCTCACCGCGGTCGCTGTTTGCTCATGAGCCGCGCATGGTATTTAGGGATAACAAGAGGGCCACTTCATCATCTGCAAGAACGACGACCCTACGATCCTTCGCCCTCTCTCTGTTTCTTTTCCTTCTTCTTCTTTTCTCTTCCTCTCCTACGATCGTTTGTCTCGCGCTCTCGCGCTATCGTCCTCGCCATATCCTTCGAATCGCTTCTCTCTTCATTCCTCGAGCCATCAGCTTTGTCTTTCATGACTAGAGCATCAGTGATCACTAAATTTTAGATAAAAGAATAAGAAACAAGATACACAGCAAGAGAATTGCACTTTATTGTACACAAAGCAAACCAGTGATTAAGGTATTCTTAATAATCATGAAAGATGTGTTCATCATCGTAAAAGTTATGTCGATATTTTTATAACATTTCACATAGTCTTGGAAGATGCTCGTGTAACTTCAGACAGGATGAACATCGTTTATACGATCCATTAACCATCTTCCAGGCCGCCGAGAGCCAACTTGGCAGCAGAGCTTGACCGGTCTGGCTCGGCCGAAAAAATGGATCGCTCCGGGAATAGGTCCCGCTTATGGTAATCCCGTGTTTATGCGTTGACAGTCGTTCGAGCTTCCGAAGCGTGGGGAAAGTATGCAAATCCAGCGTAGTCAAAGATTGAATTTAATTTCATGCCTACCGGCGGCGCGCACCGAGAAAGAAAGGGTCGAGTAAGAGCACGAGGGAGGGGAATTTCTCGGCCGCCACTTCGTGGCGTTTGACACATCCGCGTCTGCCGTGCGACAGATAACCTTTCGTCACCCCGGCGAAATGCCGAGTGACCTTTCGACGTCGCCGGCTTCCTGCTTCCATATGCATTAAGCTTGGACGTCGGCGCAGCGACGTTGGACGACGACGGGCCGTTTGATACCGCGCCACGTCGCGTCGCACCGGCGCGGCATGGCCGTTTTTAATCGGCAACGACAAATCTACTCCTAATCGAAGTCGTAGATTTTAGAATTATATCCCGTCTCTCGAATAATATCCCGACTAGAACGAGATTGTTCTCTTGAAAAATTAGGAATAAGATTTTAGTGCCAAAATTTCGGGATTTCGTTTTTATACCATGTCACACTTTACCTTTGCCTTTTCTAATATATAATAACAGTTATATTTATCGTTTACATGCATATACATGATCTTGAAACTTTCAATATTTCTATAAAGGCCAGGGAGGTTAGTAAATTGTTAAGAATTGTGAATACAATCGTTGTTGAATATATTTTAATAATAAATTTCTCTTTCATTTTTATTTTCTTCCGACTTTCATGTCGAAATTGACGAAGTATCCTTTTTTCTCGATAAGAATCTTCTATCGAAGTAATCTGTATGAAAACTATATGCAACGTACGTGCTGCTCTTATGATTTGAATAAAAACAAGATCTGCTTCAGTAGTTGATCGCTTTCAATGCATAAATGCAAGAGTGAACTTATTTGACCTATAGCTAGTTGCTTTATCAGCAGTGATATCAGCCTTTCCGGCTTACGTCGTCGTCTAAAATCCGCGAAGGGCCGCTTATGCCCTCTGACATTCTGGAACTATGTTCGCCGGACGCTCTAACTTGTTCTACTCTACTTCTAATTTGCATTCGATAACATGAAATTGCGCATCTATTTGTAATCTCATCTTAGATCATCTTAATGTATGTTCGAAATGAGACATAAATTGCAGATGTATATCCTCTCTTCAATAAATTTGAGAACTCGCAAATTTATCGAAGAGAAGATCAATATCGATCAATGTCCAAGTAAAATAGATCGACATTTTCTAACTATTTTTATTGCACTTTATCTACATGATAAATCGTATATTGTTTTATTGCAAAACTATAGATTTTAATTGAGCACGTATTTAAGAATTACAAAATTAATGATACCCTAATTGACACATTATGCTTTATTACAGCCGTACGGCTTGCCGTTTCGCTACATCACGGCAATGCGTCGCGGCGACTGTCAAAATAATGGGCGTCCGTAAGGCGCGGCGTGCGACCTATATTTATCCCAAATCGGATCGGGCCGAGAATTACAACGGTATTACGTAAATTTTCGTGCGCGGACTAATGCTTTCGATGCGATGCGACGCGGCGCGACGACACTCACACGCCTTGATCGTACGATCGAGATCTTCGCGGTAGTTCATGAATTTCAAGAGTCGTGTAAAGGAGGCGCGGTCGAGAGGAAAGGGAGACTGGAACGAATTTCGACGGGCATAATTTTTCCATTTAGCCGTTGCACGAGTTCCGATCGTGAGATCGTCGATTTCTGTCGGGCCGGGGCTGACATACGTATGTAAACAAACGTGTACTAATGCGAACTAATGCGCCACCGGTTGTAAACTAATGACCCGCTTAAAATGTCACCACCAGTTCGAGGGTACGAGCCCTCTAGTAGCCGTCGATTTCGATCCTTCGATTGTCACCGATCTCGAAAGGCATGTAGAGCGGCTTTCTCCTTTTGCATTCCTCCTGTAGATCACGTCAACGATCTGTCACTCGTCAACGTTCTTACAGCCCTAGATATCGGTGATATCGTTTACGAATGGTCCGTTTCATCTCGATCGCGAGTCCTTTCCCGCCCATAGAAGGACCGACTCGTTAATAACTCCAGATCGATGAATCTCTCTCATGGTATTGCGCGCAAAGCTCGCTAGATCTCAAGATGCAGATGATAATTTATTCGTGATTCTTAGAAGTGAGAGCATTTGAAAGAATGAAGGAAAAGTTATCAAGAGATGTGTTTTGAGAAGGAATGTTTTCTAGTTCTTCCAGTGAGAGAGAAAGAGAGAGAGAAACATAAAAATTGATGGAGCCCTAATGTTGCTCTTCGTTATTTAGGCACGTTATTATTTCGATCTTTTCTGTATAATAAAACTTAATAGAAACATAAAAAATGTCATATAACTCGCATATAATAAATTAAAATTATGTTGACTTGTTTTTAAAATCTGTTTATTTGAAAAAAAAAAACTATTAATTTAACAAAATATTTTTTCTGTATATATATTTTAACTGTAAAATATATATTATAGATAAAATACATAAATATGTATATTAGTTGTCTAATTTTCGTTATTAATCAACAATAAATTGTACGAAGATTTCGCGCGATAATTTATTTAAATTAATACGATAATATGATGTATATTCTAGATCGAATGCGATGAGATTTCATCAATTTCTCTTGAATCAAGAAAGTGATCGTTTTCATTGACACGTTTTGCCAACATATACATATCCCATAGACACCGAGTCGTTTGCGACGATAAGATCGATATAGACGAGAGAAGCTATCTCGCCGGTGCAGCATACCTGTCCTCACGATTCATTGTACAATTTGAACGTTGACGATCTTGCCAACCCTTCGGACGACATCGGCATCTTTGATCGCTATGTCCCTGTCGAAAAAATATCTTTGAGACGGTGAAACCGATTTCAGATATTGCGCAAGCTATTTCTCACCGTTTTTATTAATACTCCGAGCGCGTTTCCGGGCCCCCGAGAGCAACGCAGCCCCGGCAAATTAGGGGCGAAGCGCCGTTCCACTCGTGAATCTCTTCGACCCTTCGCCTGAAAGAGGAGATGACTATCGTTTTGTTCTCGAAAGACTACCGTTGCTACCGGCGTGTCCTGTCGACGAAAACTCATGAATTCGCTGTTAATTTATTATCGTCGAGACCGGCACTTTCCGATTTTCTTCGAATCAGCGTGCCCCTATATCCCGGGATGACTCCTCTCGATCTTGCAGTCAAGGGGGGGTTCGCGATATTATATCGACTCTGTGTTTTTAAAGAATTTCTAACAACTATACGATAACTATACGAATAATCTATTATATGCGCGCGATTCGTGTGGGAGATCATTGTTATACTTAAATATTTTTCGTTTTGATTTTGCGGTTCGTTCAACTGTCTTTTTCAGCGAATCTTAAATGGCAGATGATTCTCGCGCAGGCAGGACCAGGCGAACAAGTAGGAGAGAAACCGCCGACGAAGAAGAAGAAGCGACGCAGCGCGGCGCGGCGCTCCGTGACGCGCTCGTGATTCCCTTTAGGCTCGAGCTACAGAGCATTCGCGATCCAGCGCAGCATCACCGATGCACACGGACGCACGTACACACGAGGGGGGGATAATAACCAATTATTTTCGAGTATATAATTAGAAAATTACGGAGTGAGCCCCGACACACAACGCAAGGGACCCGGTCGGGCCTCATCGCTCCTCCTCCCCCACCTCCTCCCGCGCAACCTCCTCTTTTCCCTCCCTGTATCCTTTCCCCTGGTTTCCTTCTTCGCTCTCTCGTTCTGTCTCTCTTCGTCCTGTGTGTGCCACCTTCGTGTGTTACGCCGTCAGAATTGAGATACAGATACCACGACGCAAAGTATAGACCGTGTAAAGCTCGAGAGTCGCATGTGGACGATCCCTTCGTTCTCTCTCCTTCTCTTTCGTCTCTGCTATAGTTTCGCTGCCTTCTTATTCTCTTCTTCGTCTGCTACCAATCGTTGCTCTTCCTTCTCCTCCTTCACCTCCTGAGCGCGTGTAGGTGAGGGAGTAGAGGAGGTCCGACCTTATGGCCCTGGGCTACCGGGCTTCGTACCTACGCTGGTTCACGTATACGGGGTGTCCCGCATTGAAAAATGTGTGCGCGCGCACAGATATTTTCTCCAGACATTTAATTATCATGAAAACACGATAATGGGGTTTCCCCATTAATCCTTCACGTTATCTCTAACCTCTATTAATTTCATCTATGTAATTATTGATTCGAAATTGAATTAGGGTGTCAGATAAATGTGATATTGAATGTAATTTTTAATTAAAGACACTCATTACTGATCATCTATTCAATCCAACTTTCGACTTTACTTACGACTAAATTGAAACTATTAATGCAGCATAGTTCCAAGATGGATTTTATTATCAATCGTCTGATTAATGATTATTGATCTTCAGAGTGTAAAGATATTGTTAAAAATGATTTTTTAACGTCTCTTATTAATTATTAATCCCAAATTCTTCAGCCGTCATGACTCTCACCGAGCGATTTCGAATTAGTTCCTATTAGACGGAGGTCAACCGGATTAATTCTCAGATGGTCTTACGTTCACTCCGATGCACTTGTAATTTAGAATCGAGTTGTCGTCGTGGTCCCAGCACGACTGGTCGTGAGTGGCAAAACAGGTTATTAGGCGTGTTTCGTAACGAGGAATCATCGCCGTGGTGCGATTAGAGAAGAAGCTGCTTGTTACCGGGAGGTAATCGACCGATACTTGGCCGAGTCGATTACGTCCTATCGCCTTACTCCCGATTTCTCGGGTACAAATTGTGCCGACCCCTCGCAACCCACGATTTGTCCGAAATCGGTTGCGTAATGATTGATGAAACTTCGTCAACGCAGTCGCGAAATCTCGTCGAGAAAATTCTTAAATCATATAAATCCTGAAAAATCCCGAAAGATTGGAATAAATACAATTTAGCAACACATTTGTCAGTAAAATTGAAATTTCAAAAATTCATAATATTTACGAATTATTTTTCTGAAATGATTCTCGCTATGTTCAGCATTTTTCACGAGTTACTTAAACCAGAATGAATCTCTTGATATTTCTGATATATTTCTGATATATTTTACGAAAGTTTATGATGCGATTTATATTCCACAATGGGTTACACACCCGGTACAGAAGCTTCACCACCCACTCGACCGGCAGGAACAGCCCTGGTGGATCGTGATACCCCGCGGACTAATGCCGATAATTGCATTTTGCAGTTCGTGAATTCCTTCTTTTCTTCCTCGTTTGCTCCGTTCGTCTGCCCTCTGCTGTACACGACTCCTTTGCTCACCCTGATGTTCAGGTCCTTCGAAGAGAAACTGGCTATCTACTGCTATTAGCTTCGCGCTATTTTTGTTTAAGGTCAACAATAAAATAATAAAAATACATCTCAAAGTGAATCAAAGTGACAAAATTTTTACATGTCTCCTAATTGTGTATATTTTTCAACAATTTTATTAAAACTTGTCTTAATACACTCTCTTGCAATTAAGAGTTAAAGTTAATTTCGATTTGCTTTTCAGTGCAGTTTGAATTATTGTAGTCGAATTTTTCTTCTCTATACTTTGATTAATACATTCCTTTTAATAATTCCCGCTTGTTTGTCTTTTTAATCGCATATTTCCTTATCAAAGTCAGCGATCTCGGCTAATCCCCGCTGACTTACTTCATACGAACTGCACGACATATTTTCGCAATTATTCTGTTGCCGACTATCGACTCGTTTCGACGACATTATTAATTACTTCCGCAGAAAGTGCTATAAATAAATTGTGTATGAGTGCGTGTAAAGAGCGACGATTTCACGCTAACAGGTCTCAAGGTATGTCGACAGCAGGACAACCAGATTAAAATCCTCTCGAAGTTCTGTTTGAATCTTCAAGATATAATGTTAGTGCTATAAATAATTCGCTTTCCGCGTGACTGTATGAAATATTATCTTCTAATTATACACAGAAAAAAATGAGTATCAAATCAAAAATTCATTGTTTTATATATAAGCAAGAATATAAAATCTTCTTGGAAGAATTGATAATCTTGATCAGACATAATTTGCTTACGTGAAGAGAAAAATTTTCTCCATGTAGACAAATTATGTCTGTTTAAGATTATAAATTCTTCCAAAAAGATTTTATATTCTTGCTTATATATGAAACAATGAATTGTTGGTTTGATATTAATTTTTTTTCTGTGTAGTATCTTTTATTTCTAATATATTCTACAGTACCCACCTATGTATAAAATGGCAGACTTTGGTGATATTTAACAAAAATATTCAATCAACGATAATTCAAAGGTGTATCTTCAATGACTTTGGAATCTTCTCATTTCTTATCAAGTAATCAATTCTGTATTGATCAGTCCTTCATAAAACAAATTGAATCGTCGCTATTCCCGGGGGCGCACCAAACGTTAAGAAGAATCGACGTATTCAAGTTGTCGAAGACTTGTTGTCCGACTTGTGTGTAATAACCTGCTACGTTTGCTCAAATTTATCGACGCCTGTTCACCAATTAATTATCGTGATCGAGGGAGCATCTTATCGATGCGCTACCTATGAGGACAAGAATAATCGCAAATAATGATAACCAACGATAATAGCGATATACAGGTTTGAAAGGTTTGCAACCCGCAGTTAAACGCGCGCGCGAGAGAGAAAGAGAGCGGATCCTTCAGATTATATAACTAATAAATTTTAAGACATTGCAATCCGATAATGTATAATCGCTTTTTATATTGCAAATTTATTATTATTATTTTTAATTAAAGTCTATAAACTGTCTATGAAATAGAAGAAATTTTTTTCCAGATGATGGCCACTATTTCTCAAAACATTAATTTTTCTTTTAAAGATCTAAACCTTAAAAATTAAGAAATATGCGTAAATAAAATATTTATAATACGGAGCATTTCGCCGGAAATTTAATTTTTATTAGTTTCATAGACTTCGGTTTTGGGCCCGACGGCTTTGGGAAGGGTTCGTGGTCCCAATCTTCTAATCTAGGATACGTAGCATTCAATGGGGATGAAGATGGGGGAGAAAAGAGCAAAATAGAGAACAGATAAGGAGGAAGGGCAAGTAGATAGAGAGTACGCGCTCCTTCGTGTACGTGCGTGACGTCAATATGTCGAGGGTAATAAGATGGCCGGCGATAAAGTGGTGGGTGTAGATACAAGATAACAATCAGCTGCAGTAGCTCCTGGCAATCTCATGATTACAGGCTTAGCCTCCAGTCTCTCCTTCTCTTTCGTTCTCTCTCTCTCTCTCTCTCTCTCTCTCTCTCTCTCTCTCTCTCACATTCTCTTTTCTGCTCGTTTCGTCTCGAAGCTGCTACCTTCCTGACCATGCCTTCTCGAACAGCGTCCCTCAACCCGCCATCCTCCTCCTTTTCCTCCTCCTCCTCCTCCTCACCTTCGCGAAACTTTACGATATATTTCATAAGCGGTATAGATCGTCTGCCCACGAGGGCACGCCAATATTCTCCCTTTTTTTCTCCTCCTTCTGTTCGGCGATCCTCGAGTTCTATTCGCCCTCCTTTCTTCTTATAATTTCTCTCCCTCTCCGTCCTCCTTCCCCTCTCCCGACTTTCCGATTTTCGCACATCGAATATTATAGGCTGATGGTGCAAAAGGAGCAGGAGCCGCCAGGTTTCGGTACGCCGGCGTCGACGGCGATGCAGGGGTACCGAGGGGCTCCATTCCTCGGGCTCTCTCTTGACCACAGGTACCTCTTAATAATAATTTCGATCGGTAAATTGGCGTGGTGCATATTTCAGGCTTCGATCGTTATCTCTCGCGAGACTGTCGGCTGCCCGTGCTCTCTCGCCGCGGTTCCGTTTTCGTGGGGGATGGAAGGACGACGCAGCCTCGGGGCTGCGCACGGACGAAGGACGAATCGTTCTCGCAAATCCCGCCGCGACTAGAACTAAGAATCGAAACGCTGTGTTACGGTAATTTTCGATGCGCTGCAGACACGAAAAAAATGCATAACGGCTCAGTTTTGCATTTCTTTATAGATATATGGAAGATGATAACTAATTAATTGTTCTTGTTACAATTCGATTATTACAAATTAACAATTATTTTGTTAAAATAAGATCCTTTAATTATTTATCACTTGTATTATTTTTTTTTTTTTTTTTTTNNNNTTTTTTTTTTTTTTAGATTGTCTATAGATTTGTCAAGCTTTCGTATTTACGCTTTATTTCTTTTCGATAAATGCAAGAAATTAAGCACACAAGGTGATATCAACAATTTACCCCAAAATCATTATTACATCGTTTGATCAAGGAAACAGCAGCGGCGAGCGAATACGCGCTAACTTTCAGCGGTAACGTCGCGAGCTGCTGGGCTCGCTGCATTAGGCAAGAGCTCGAGCGCGGCGCTTATCGTCTCCTTAATCAAGTATACCCAGAGCGCCGAAGTTTCCGCCGCAGTTAGCGGGTCCTTAGAGTGCAAGGATCAAATAGTCCGCGCCTGAGAGAGCGTCGAGCTCGAGCGACGAGAAATCCCCTCCTCTTCTCGATTTCAAACGCAAATTCGCGTACGGCGTGAGGTCTACCAGGTCGGCGAATCCCGTGCGAGTTTCGTTCGCTTCTGCCAAGGATCCGCGGTCGACGAAGTTAGTTGAGACCGATTCGATCCGCCGGCAATTATAATCGAATCCAAGACACCTAATCTATTCCACGGCCCGCTCCTCTTCCTCGACCCCTCATGACGCTTTAACGAACAGCTCGGCACCTTTCTGCCGTCCGTCGGGAATTTCCATCCGTTTGCCTGACTGGACACTGGCGATGTAGTTCAGCATTCGCTTATGGCGACCACGAATTATCTGTTAATTCCAAGTGTCTCAGTTGTGGATTGCGATTGCTACGAATGTCCGAATGCGCGTGTATAACGAAGAGATGAATATTAATTTATAGCCCAAAGACTTACTTAACTATTAACTTTGGAATGTTATTATCATGTGTAGACAATAGAAGAACTGTCTACTCTTCCGCGAGGGTTTACGAAACGATAGCCGTAGCATTTTGCAAACGGAAATCCTCGTCCTGCTCGAGATTTGTGCTCTACACTTACATGGGGTGTCAGTGTGATCCGGAGTAAGCGTGGATGCTCGTGTGCGATGCTACGTATCAGACCCATGCGGTGACGTCATCGCGGGAATGAATCGCGCCCGGGTTCGGCGGCCGCGATCGTAAAAATTCAGATCACGGACCGACGGTAGTAAATAAAACCATCGCTCCCTTTTCTTCTCCCGCTGACATATTTCTTCGCGCTCCTTACATCCTTGCACGCGCGAGCTATCGATTCTCCTTCCGAGCGGTCCAACGGTTGCGCTGTGTGGCAGATCGAACTTTTTAAAGTGGAAATTTTCACGAGGCGAGGGAGGAAGCTCACGGCCCTTCGCCAAGACCGAGATCTTGACGTGCGGCTTGAAAAATCGTTCTAATCACGTAATGACGGGTTGCTGAACTTTCGAGAGATCAAAAAGAAAACGAAAAGATAGAAACAGATTGGATAAGGAAATTTGAGATACAAAAATGTAATTTTGACACTTTTTTGAAAAGTATTAATAGTGTAAATACAAATGGAATAATATTTATATAATATGTATTATTAATGTATACATCAGAAAAAAAAATAAATTTTATGTTGTTAAAAGAAAAATGCGTGAAATTATTAAACAATCTTACAATAATCAAAATAATTTAAATTGAATAAGAAAAGCCTTCTACGGTCATAGCTAGATCTTCATGTTATGTTTGTTTGTGTGATTTTATATACCCATTCAAAATTTAACGAAACTGTGCGCTGATTACTTTTCAGGTATAACACAGCCTAAATTAAATAAGAATGAGTAATATCACGTTTTTATTAATGTTAATAAATACNAAAGAAAAATGCGTGAAGTTAAATAATATTACAATAATCAAAATAATGTACGTTCATTGAAAATCACACAAACAAACATAGCACGAAAATCTAGCTACGACCGTAGAAGGCTTTTCTTATTCAATTTGTATTATACATTATCGGTCGAATACTTCACTTTGTTTCGTTCAAAATAATTTACATTTACTGATCAGTAAATGTAAATTATTTTGAACGAAACAAAGTGAAGTATTCGACCGATAATGTATAATACAAATTGAATAAGAAAAGCCTTCTACGGTCGTAGCTAGATTTTCGTGCTATGTTTGTTTGTGTGATTTTCAATGAACGTACATTATTTTGATTATTGTAATATTATTTAACTTCACGCATTTTTCTTTTAACAACATAAAATTTGTTATTTTTTTCTAGCAATTTATATTAAAAGAAGAGATTAAGTTTTCATATATCATTGCAAATGCAACAATTAAAATGATCAGTATAGACATATGTATTATCTTCGAAGCTCCAGTCTTTTCACGGAAACTCTCGGTTTGTTCCATAGATGTCATCCATATCGATCAGCAGGTCTCGAGCAACCCTTTCGAAAGGGGTGTTCCACGAAGTTTCCCTCTCTTTGGCGATGGCATAGCCGCGCGCTGCTGCCATCTCGTTACAATTTTACTCACTATACAATAATTCCCCCTCCTTCCCCTCGAATGGCACTCGTGGAATCCCCTCTTTTCGTCTTCTCGAACCCTGTCCCCACTGTTCGTATCGCTATCTGCCTCCTGTCTGAGCACGTCGTCTCGCTGTTCTCTTTCCACGCGCGTTGCCCTTTTTCTCCCTTTCCTTACCTCCACGGGGGCAGATACCCATAATAGGGAAATGCTATAGCGCACCATAAAATCCCTCATAGCGTATTTCGTATTAAAATATTAAAATATTCATTTCGGGCATAAAAGCGACCAAATTACGGTTAACGTCCTCCATTCACGTACGGGTGACGTGGCGTTCTCACCCGGTTTTTTTTTATGATTGCCGCGACCTACGACACGTCCTAAATATTCGCTTTTGCACACAGGCTTCTCGGGAAGAGGAGCGCACGCTGATTCGTAGAGATCGCGTTTTATTTTGACGATCGTTAAAGCATGGTCATCGTATATGTGTGTGTGTGTGTGTGTGTGTGTGTGTGTGTGCGCGCGCGTGTGCGTGTGTGTGTGTGTGCGTGCGTGCGTGTGTGTGTGTGTGTGTGTGTGCGTGTGTGTGTTGTGTGCGTGTGTGTGTGTGCGTGTGTGTGTGTGTGTTATCGAATTACAACGGTGATCTAACATTGTCACACGTCGCACTGTGTTTTAACAGATGATCAAATTCACGGGAATTTCGAGCGTGTACTCGCGCAACATTTTCGGGATTCGCGCATATTTTGGGAAATGGATGCAACGAAATTTTGGCAGGTTTTTCGATCGTCGATGGAAGCCGGAAAAAATTTACACTTCATGCTCTACGCTTCTGATGACCGATGAAACGTGTTTGCTTAACGAAAATTTCGATGATGTAGATGGTGCGATTGTTGTTTCAATACCTGCGATACAAAATACCTGGATTAAAAACTTCTGCACGATCAGAATGTTAAAAATCGTCGTTGTTATCTTATACAGAAATTTTGTATTTTGATTTGACATCATGGCGCGAGTTTCGGCATGACACGTTAACGACTAGTGCAATTGTAATTTTAAATGAACCCGAAAATGATGGCCTAGCTAGTCTTGTATGCACGCTCTATTATCATGGCCTTCCACGTGGCGACAATCATGAGCGTGTTGTGTGTTGTGTGCGCAAGAGTGCTGTGTATTTCATTCTTCAAGTCCACAGATTTCGTATGTAAATACGTTTTCTTAGCCACTGTCGTAAGCGCATTTTCACTCTTCAAGTCCACAGATTTCGTATGTAAATACGTTTTCTTAGCCACTGTCGTAAGCGCATCCATGATAACTGACTGGAAGGGAAGGCGATTATTTGAGACTTTTCTTTTACTTTTTCAAAGTGTTGCAGCTATTTTTAGTGCTCGCCTAACACTATGCAAGCAAACGAGTACATATTAAAATTAAGAGAGCAAAGGTCAAGGATATGTTTTATTGCTTCGTGAAACGTATAACTTGTTTAGTTTGTGTTTGAAATGTTGTGTGATGTGTGCTTAAAATACTACTTTATGTCGATACAATTCAAATAATTCTGTACAATAATTTCTAATAATTTGAAGATAATGTGTATTGCATAATTAAGATGTAATGCACATGAATGCGAGATGCCATAAGTCACTTCAGTAAAGTCGGCAAGCATGAAAACAAGAAAAGGCGGGCGATAGAAATTGGGCATTTAACGCCCAATTGGACAAAATCGATTTCGTGCTAGTGTTGTTTTACACAAATGTTTTCGCACTTCCGTGGACCTTCGATCAACCGCAACCAGCTCATTCAGGTCCCCTCAGGGTTGGGTCCCGAAAGAACTGCCTAAATTATGCAAGCATATGTTCAGGTAGCAAAACATTTTCACGTCCAGGACTAGGCCGTTAGTTAGTTGTTTTCTGCGTTTCCCTGCATCTGTTCCTTTCTTTGTCTTTCCTCTCACCTTCGTCATCTCTCATCTCCCTTTCTTCTTCCTCCCCGTGTGTTGTACGTGAAGTGGAAACTAGCTAGAGCTACCTGTCGGATCCTAAGCAAATATTTCACAGCAGTGTTCAATCCAATTTGACACAATGGGGGTACACGAAATCGAATTAAGGGCGTATTATGATGCCGCGACCCACTCGATCGATGGATCAAAAATATTTCGCAAGAGCGGCTGCCTATTCTGTAAAGATAATTGAAGAGATTGAATAGTGCACTGGAATCAATTAAAATAATTAAATAAATTAAGCAATTAAAGTAGCAATCTCCTCTTCGTTTAAAAAAAATATACCGTTTGCAATTTTATAAATCAATACGCTTTAAATAATTTTTACATTTACTACATTATTTATGCATCTTTAAAAATCAAATTTTAACGACATCAATGCTAATCCCAGATCATTACTTTTCTTGTTTGTCAATTCATCTGTTTAATCATTCGTTTTTCTTTCTTTCGGCGCTTTCTAAAATAACCTAATGTCTTTTGTGCAAACATTTAAAGCAAGAATAATGACGGTCGACAAGGCCTTTCACTCTTTTATCTTTTAAATCCCTTCATTTTAGCTAAATATGATCGTCAATAATTGCTTCATCTCTTTATCCTGAAATAATGATTTTAGAAGAAAGCACTAAATTTTTGAACCTTTTTTCGACTTGTCATATCGAACAATGAACTTTATGTATTTTCTTCAAGTCGAAGTAAGAATTTTAAAGGAAAGTATGATACCAAACTTTCGAATTCTTTTTCAACCTGTCGAAAGTATAGGATCTTTAAAAATCTTACTATTTTCGTAAGATAAATGTCCTAGTGATCAAACATCCTTTACTTACATGGAAACTTATTAATTTTAAATGTCTTATAATATTAAAAATTAATTAAAATTTTTAAATAGTGTAAGAAATCTTTATTTTTATAAAGATATTTATGAGGTAATTTATTTTAACTATTATAAAAATTAACGTTAAAAAAAATTGTTACTTGGGTCAGAGTTTATATTTTGATAATGTTCTTAAAATTTTTAAAGGAACATGTATCAGTCAAGATAATATTTTATTGTATTTTATAAATAATTATAAACAAGTATTTAGGATAAAAAATTTAAGACATCGCTTTCGATTGTCCGTTGGTTCATTCATTCAGATACTTTACAAGTAATAAAAATTTTTATTACTTTCGGAATAAAGTTTTCATATTTTTGTATGTTAATAATAACATTTTATATTTCATATTTCTGTTAATTATATAATTATATCATTTTATATTGTAAATCTTTATAAAAGTTCAATCTTAGTTCTACATCGTTACATGTCCGATTACTGGGACATTTACTTTACGTATCTCGTTCCCTTTCCTACCCGCCATTCTAATCCTCTGTGAAATCTCTTGCGTTTTTAACCGATATTATGCTTTCGGTGTTACGCCTAAACGCAAGAATGCATGCGTGCGCGTCACGTTAAAATCTATTATATGCGTCAATATCACTTCAGTTTTCGAACGAGCACTTTGACAAGATACGTCTTCGGCATTTTAAGCAGTGCCATTCATAGTCTGTCAGTCCAACGATAGATATGTAAAGGTGATCCTATTATTGCTCTTCGTTCTCCCTCTTCGCCGGTTTACAGTGTCCTACGACAAGATGCCACCGTGCCGCGCGGAACGAACGCGAATTTATACGCGCGAGTCTTCTATCCGCCGCTCGTAGATCACCGTGATGTCAGCACCGCCGCGAAAAGTTGGCGGACAGTGAAAGATAAAGAGCGCAAAAAGGAGCAGAAAAGACGGATGGCTGGTCTTTCGTTATATCTGGCCGACCAACTAGAATTAGCAGTACGATAATGTGTTAATGAGATTGTATAAGGATCTTATACAGGAATAACTTTGCACTGCACATAAAAATAAAAATTTAATTAATCTCATTCCAATTTATTCGCGCACGTGTAACGTATTTAATAGTAATTTAGTATTTATAAGGTTTTTTTGCAAACATTTAATGGGACATCGAATTTCGAATGTTTTGCTCAAGAACTCTGGAAACAAGTCGCGCGTACTCTGGAATATTTGCGGCAAAGGAATGGAGAAAGGGGACGAGGCGAGTGAAATTCCGGAGGCCGTTCGCAGGTAACGTACACCCGCGTACACGCGGAATGCATAATTTCTCTCTCAGCGACAGAGCTTTGCTGTCGCTGGCGGCATGCTGTGCGGCGGCAATAAAAGAAGACGCGCGATAAAAGCCGTCGAAGTGAAGTCTCGCGGGTACCGCGGAGACCAATCGCCATTGGTGGACAACGAGGCCCCATGAAACAGCGCGATATTTTGAGCATAACGAGCAACCACCGACACGGTTTCTCCAACGCGCTAAGAGAGTCTCAGTTTTACCGTGTCGACCTAGAAACGCCACGGCCAACTGTTGCACTTTGTAGAAAATTATTTGGAGAATGCTTCGTAGGAATTCTTTTGAACCACGAAATTCTTGATGCGTTCCATTTGCGAAGTCATGAATCAATATTATAGTTGCGTTTTAGCTTTTCGCAAACGCAACTATAATATTGATCTCCTTTACGATCTGAAAATTTGACGTGTGTAATATTTAATTGTAATTTTTGTATGAAGAATTTTCGTAGTGACGTTGCTATAAAGTTATTTTGCTATATTTTAAATTTAATATTAATTAAAATTAATATTAATTAATTAAATAGCGATAAAAGTTGAAATAATTGTAAATTTAACGTCCATTCTTCATGTATTAGATGAATGTCGAACGGTATATTATAGATAATTATCGCTCTTTTAATTTTCCTGTGTTGTATTACTGGGATCACACGCAAGGCGAGGAAGACAAGTATCGCGCTCGCATCTGTGTTTCTACTTTATTTTTTTTTTTTTATCGCAACGCTCGAAGCGCAGAACTCGCGTACGTCTCGTACGAGCGATAATTAGTCGCGCTTCCTCGCACGCGCGAGTAATAAAGAATAAGAAAACGAAGGAAGTTAGCGGCAACAATAACGCGAATGGCCACAGGTGCGAAGGCGCGCAAAGCCAGTCGGGTAGTTGAAACAGACTACGACACAGGAGGATCCCGCGGCACACGATGATCTAACTCACCCCTCTTGAGGGGTAGCTGGCACGTACTGCATAATGCTGCTACCTGTGGCTCTCATTTAAATGTACTAAACCTCGCTCACTCGCGCGTTCGTTCTCGACTCCTCTCCTCCTCTCCTCCTCTCTTCTTCCCTCTTATCAATACACTTACACGCTTTCGCTCGTTTCTTGTGTTCGGCTCGTTCTTATTGATACCACTTCCCCCTCCCTCGTGGGCGAGATCGGGCAGCCTTTCTCCATAATTAATCATCCCGAATGAGTACCTGTTGCTGTTGCGTAATCGGCATAATTGATCGATCTATCTTCGTTTGGATTATGTTATGTGTAAATTTGGATTATGTTGCGAATAATAGAATATTCTTTGCAAAATCTAAATAAAGTAAAGAAAAGCACATGGATCCGTTCTATTTACATCCTGTTTTCCCGATCTGTCATATAAGGATTTCGTACATTGAAAGTATTTTCAGCATATAGTCGTTATAATCTTTTTTAATGTTGCGGGAGGATTTCGCTATAGTCGTAAATTGAAGTAATGCGGCGGATTATCCTTTTCGATTTTTTTTTCTCGTTCACTACGAGACGCGACGACGGTGCGAGGTGCAGAATACCGATAACGAAGGCGTGCGTAATCAGCGAACGAGCCGAAACCAACGGTTATCCGTGCACCTGTTGCACCGCGAGCTACGCGAAAAGGAAATGAAACTGTCGACGGGCAGGATTGTACCGCGACGGTGCCTGAAAAATTGATCTTTCGTTTGCGTACGTGACGCGTATGCTATCGTCGTTCACGTGGAGGAATCGCAGGGTGCAGCAGAATGAACTCGCATATTCAGACGTGTGTGTTCAGGTTGTTCCGAAAGCTCGACGGAAACAATGAGAATCTTGTGATTTGTGTCTTGACGGAGGCAGACGGAGGGTTCTGCGCGGCTTAGTTATTTTATATACTTTATGATTACTTGAATTAATAATGCCTTGTGCGTGATTCCCACATATGATTCTCATAGCTCCGGATATTCCCACAAGATATATTTTATCCCGAAGGTGGGACTATTCGAGCCGTCGCGACGTCTACCGTGCCTCGTCGCACATACAATTATTCGCTATTAAATCAGTACCTGTTGCGTGCGCGCGCGGGTGCCGTGAGAGATCGCGACAACGATCGCCGACCGTGATCATGAAAAATTTCTGGGGGCATCCGTCGTTTGAAAAACGAGGTGCTCAGTGAGATTTACATAAACAAAACCGTATAGAGTTGAGAAATCGAATGCACCTGAGAAGTGAAGTCGCAGGGTGCTGCGTCACATGGCTAACTTGAACGAATGCTAGCTCGTGTCAAATCGATTCAAGTCCTAATCGCTGACGCTTATCCTAATCGCAACGGCAGGAACAGAACGGAACGAAACGATGCGATTGCGGTGCAGAGCAACACGGCGCGATGTGGCACAGCACGGTCTGGCGATGGTTGTGCGGCACGGTGTGGCAGCATTGGTGCAGCGCGGCGGCAGCAACGTCGGCAGCAACATCAGTGCTGACGGTGGCGTTGACGGTGGTGGCAGCAGCGGCG
>QKQZ01042795.1:0-12439 GCA_003595255.1 Solenopsis fugax | reverse complement strand
TGTGTGTGTGTGTGTGTATGTGTGTGTGTGTAGCACAACTATCGTTCAAGACTATAAAACCCTTGACTCGTACGCTATTGTTTACGACGAATCTAATTCCTTCTGGAGGCAATAAGAATTAAGGTTGCAATTCATCGGACTCCAATAAAGCTCGGACTGTCCATCCAGATAGCAATTCATCTACGAGTAACGACGCCGTAGAAATACAAATTAATCGCGCTCGTAACACTCGGCAATTACGTCCCGGCGCTTAACTCCCCTAAAGCTGGTCATATGGGTCCGTTAGGTTGACAAGGATGGTTGAGGTGCCGGGTATAGCATTGCAGTCCCCAAAACGACAGGTTGACAATAGACATTACTGGCTGACGAAAAGGGGAGCAAAGTCAATTGCGTACGATCCTCATCGGGGGACAGGAAACTTTCCTGCGTTCTACAATTGTAGAGCACATTAACTATCCCCCTTTTTCAACATAGCATGTGCCATGCAACTTTTCCGCATCCAACATCGGCACTTTAGATCGATATGAAAATTTAAATGTTGTAACATTTACGATTACAAACAATATCAATATCTAGCTCGACCTAGCACAAGCAATAGCATAATAAGAACAGGTCAAATATAGCGAGCAGACAACCGATGTTATTTAGATATAATTAATAGTTTATTTAATTACAAGACGTTTCGGTTTAACTTAACCATCTTCAGCTAAAATTTATAATTTTCAAATTTACCTTTACATTATATAATCAATATAAAATTGAATAGAAATTGCCTCTGCATTATTTGAATGATATAGCCATGTAATTAAATAAACTATTATTTATATATAAATAACATCGGTTGTCTGCTCGCTATATTTGACCTTTTCTTATTATGATATTTACGATTACCTTTAAATATGAGTATCATTCTTTGTTTCACAGTTAGTAATCTTAATTCTGTATTTATGTCCCGATTAATTGCTTTTTCATTAATTATTATTTTAATATTAATCAAACGTGTTATGTATTTTATTTCTTAAATCATATGTATCTTATTGCTTTTTAAATTTTGTTAGTTTTAATTCTAACACCAAGATGTTGTGTCTTTTAACAAGAGTTTTTGGCCATTGGCATCTCTTCTAAATAATAAATAATGAACAATTTGAATCGTGTGCTTTTACTAATAAGCCACGTTTTCACTAGTGCGACATATTATTCATATTTAAAGAGATTTGCATATTTTATAAACTTTTTATACTCTTACATAAAAATGATACGATAAAACTTTTTGTTTATTTTAAAATTTTTTTAAACTCTATTTCTTCATATGACTATTTTATGTGTTTTGTTTGCAATTAATTTATTTAATACTCTTTTAGAGAGTTACTTCACAAGTTATTTGAATAAAAACGTACGGTTAAATATTTTAAAAATATTCAGGAATGCTTACATGTTATTTATAAACTTTTCAAATTGTTCTCAAAATTATTGTTCTCAAAATTTGATCAAGACTTTTTATTAAGTTAAAAGACTAGACAACCTCCTTAATTTTAATATAAAAATCGGGACTCGTGAAAATGTCAAACTAATGGAAAGAAATGCGGCAAATACGAGTCAAGCGCGGTTGACGGTACGCAGTAAGTGATAATTACAAAAAATTATATATCACATAAGACTTTATTGATCACTGGACATTTCGGCTCATCCTTCGAGCCATTTTCAGCATGAATTAACAGTGATATAATAAGGAACGAAGCCGCTGATGTTGAGGCAAAGAGCTTTCTCGTCAGGAAAATGTTACAAATTTAAGCGAGTTATTAAGCTCGAAAATAATGAACATGGTTCAAGCTTAACGTCAGCAATTGTCAATTCTTTACAATAGATTCTGGCGCAAAAGAGTGTACCACGTGCCAGCAAATGAATAAATTAACAATAAGAATAAATTAAAATTAAAACTGAGAGCGAGCGATGAGCACGTCTTGCACGCACGATAGTCACAAATCCTTAATTTTGAACTACTACTCATATTTTTTCCTACATTAACTCTAAGTGAAAACTCACCTACAAAATTAAAAACCTTTCTTAAGAATTTGTTACACTGTTTTCTGCTTTTGTAGATACAAGATGTTGGAATAATTGAACTAATACTATTTTAATGTAAACAAAATCTCGGTAGATGTTATTTTATGCTATTGAAATTTTAATGCCAAAAACTGTATTTGAATTAGCACTTGAATGAAAATTCACCTACAGAGTTAATCGGATAATTTCCACATTAAAGCATCGAAATATCAAAACGTCGATACTAGAAGATATCATGGCATTGCCAGTTGACAAGACGGGAAGAACGATACCCTATTATTTGTCCCGTTGGCAGATTAAGATAATGAGTTAACACGAAACCGTCGGGTACTGCACCATGCCGCGCCGCCGGTTGTCCGTCCGGCAAAAGGCGATCTAGGAAGGGTGAGGGTCCGGAGAGTACGGATACAATGACCGGCGACCATGCGATCCCGCCGGACGAGCCGCGGGAGGCTTATGAGAGAGAGAGGCTCGATGTGAGAATTATCGTGCGAACCTATCGTCGAGCATGCGCCAGCAATCATCTCGTTCTGTGACGGGATGACGCGTGCACCGTATGTCGCGAGAAACATCGAACAATCTCCACTGATGCATAAAACTGCCACGAAAGAGATGAATAAATCAACAAATCGGTGAACATTTTTACAAAAGAATAACAAAAAATTCCGTTAATTTTTGTTTCTCTGCTTTTATCTGCGATATTTATCGGTACTATATTTAATCCTTTGTGGACCGGCACACAATGGATCGAAACAATAAAATCAGTGAACATGGGCTAAAAAATGAGATCGCGATTTTTTTTTATTTTAACTATGAAAAATGTATTGTAGAATAACCAAATCCCTTTAAATCGATTAATGTATTTTTATTGATACTTTGTTCGTCATCATCATTTAACTATTAATAATGCCATAATTCCAAAATTGCTGATAAAACATTGCTACTGTTTGTCTTGAAATTACACAATAAAGGTCTTATTGTAACATTATCTACTTATGTACATTTAATCTGACATATGTAATAATAATTTTTCGTATATAGTTATAAAATTTCACCAATATATATGCACTCAAGAAGCACACTCTAGTAGCGTAACAGTTAGAGAAATGTTTATGTAACTTTCTTTAAAACTTTTCTTACAACCGTACTACAACTTAAAAGTGCAGGTAATAATGTCCTTAAAACGTTTCTGCAAGACAGCCAACATAAATCGTACGGACGATACAAAATAAATATAACAACTAACATCTAATTATATGTAGTACAAACTACAAATAGTTGTATAATCGACATTAACTTTTTAGTCGTATAATTTTTTAGTATGTAAAACGTACAAATATTTCATAAAGTAAAAAGTTTTTTATAGCCTTGTGCTCCTTGGATATATATTGTATATATAATTTATGTACTCGATCTATTTTTAAAGATATAGAGAAATAATAAAGATGTAGAAATATCTCCTTTAAATGTAACTCTTTTTAACTCTATAAAAAAACTGACCGCATTTGACCGAATGATCCAAGCATGGGTATTACTATATGACACTTTTACTTCAAATATCTATGAAGATTAAATCGTCCAAAAGCGTTAGTTCACGAGATATATTCATATTTTTAATGCAATAATTTACGGAGTATTTATTGCCATTCCTAAGTAAGAATTATATTAAACTGTATATTTTTTTAGAAAAGAAGGTAATTATTGCAATTCCTTTATTCTGAAGAATAAAACTGAGAAATCTAAGTTTTCGGAGGATACCATTCAACATCGTTTATTTCACATTTATAATAATTATATCTTAAAACGCATGCAAGATGTAACTAAAGAGCTGCTATCATAAAAAAAAATAACACGGCCACTGATTCCAATGTTTCGATCCACTAACAGCACGATGTGTCCATGTACAGTTTTATTTTGTAAACTGCTCGCTCAATTTTCATGAAACATTGTCTACGGACTATTTAATAACGCTTTACTCAACTTTGAGGTAAAAAAAAAATAAAATAAAAAATGGTAGATCAATATGGCGACCAGAATGTTTAAAAAATAATCGAATTATAAAATTCGATTTTAAAGTATTATTAACATTACTAACAATAAGTTCCCAGTTTCATTTCATTTGAAGCTTGTGTTAGCCCAGTAGCACGAATCTAAGCGCATCAACTTTCAAATTCTGATTATGAGTTATATATGACATAAGTTCTCCTTCAATTTGCTATCTTTTTGAATTTTGATATTTTCAGGTTAAATTCATTTTAAGACTTTAAGATTCTTCAAAACCGAATTTTGATAATCATCAGATTATTTCTTTTTTTAATTTGATTCGCCATATTAAATTTTAAATTTTACAATTCTGAGGCCAGAATCAAATTTAATGACTTTGAAAACCTTTAGATAACATTCGTTCCATAAATTACTTTGTTAAAAAACTCCGATCCTCAAAGGATTAAACACATATCGCACAAATGATATTATTAATTACACTAATTTTTCGTATTTTTTAAAAAGACTAAGAAATAAAATTCGATATAATTTCTACACAATTATCACTTTTTCTGCGTTCCAGGCCCAGCATTCGTCAAGTCCACCGTTGAAATATGTACGTGCTGTATGTACGTGCGAGCTCACAGTTTATTCGTAATCATTTCTGCGCATGGTGACGTGTGCTATTATCCTCTCGAACTCGTTGCTCGCAACATGCAGGAGAGGTCAGCGCTTCCGCTCTGTCGATTTATCGCGCACTAACAACGTAGATTCGACCGTACTTCCTGAGAATATTCCGAGACTCGATTCGATTTGCATCCTAATGAAATTTTTTTTTGTTATAAATGTCGCCCTGCAACAACTACTCATTATAATTCGAGCGCATTATTGTTGGAAAAGACAACCTGTGAATGCACGGCGGATGCGCCGCAGGGGGAATGTCTTCATTCGTACCTCACCATTTCGCCGGTGGAGCACATTACGAAATTTTGATCTATCTCTTGTTTCATAACATTATGTTAATTATGTTGTGTCACTTCAACGTTATTAGCGTAAACAGCATTAGCTTAAATAATTAATTTGATAATGTTAATTTGGCATGAAATAGCGTTTGGTATAGCAATCCGCATGGCGAAATTATAAGCGTTATGTAACGACAATAAATTAATTGGGGTAGAATATCAGTAAATAATTCAAGAATTGAATATGATAGTCTATACAGATATAATAATAAAAGATATAATGATAAAATCCCATACTTCATATCTTCTTGATCCAAGTTTATCGCTTTCCAGTTATAGAAATTTAATACTGCCAGGATTAAATAACTATAATGATAACCACGTTACAAATACTGCAATAGAAATTATGTCACAAACAGATTCGAAAATATTTAAATATATAAAAAATAACGATAAAAATAACTGTTATAATACATTCATTATACTGTTATAATACATTACCATTTTACTGAAAAAATATAACTATGTTACTATTACAGTTACAGAAAAAGAAAAATTATGCCGTTACCAATTCGTTACTAAAAAGAAAGTAAATGTAACAGTAATCACGTTACAAGTAATGTGAATTTAACAGCCTATTTGTGACATAATTTCCATTGTGTGTGCGTGCGTATGTGTGCGTGTGCATGCATATATGTATGTATGTGTGTAATAACACACTCTTCAGTTTTTGACTGGTTTACAATTTATAATTTGTTATTACATTTTGTAAACCAATCATGTTATTGCATATATTTCAAGAACAATTTTATGTTTGAAATAATCAAATTAAAATTTTTAAACACAAGATCGAAAATACAAAAAAGTATAAATTTTGCTGTATTTATAAATTTAATAAAATTTTTATTTTAAGCATTTTTAAATTTTCTTATGATCATATGAATTTGAGATAATACAAAATGATACTGTTTTTATTAATATTTTAACTAGAATTATTAGAAAATTTAACTTTTCGTTTACTTTGATCTTGTTTTAGCATTAAAAAATGTTTGAAATTATCAAGTTAAAAATTTTAAACACAAGATCGAAGATACAAAAAGTATAAATTTTGCTGTATTTATAAATTTAATAAAAATTTTTTTTATTTTAAGCATTTTTAAATTTTCTCATGATCTTATGAATTTGAGATAATACAAAATGATACTGTTTTCATTAATATTTTAACCAGAATTATTAGAAAATTTAATTTCTAATAATTCTAATAATTAATTTCTAATAATTAATTTCTTTTTTATCGTTGTTAATTTGACAATTTCACGAGTCTCGATTATTGTATAGAAAATTTAACTTTTCGTTTACTTTGATCTTGTTTTAGCATTAAAAAAGTAACGCAAAGAGTAACGCGAATCGTTAAAATAAGTAACGATAGTGCAACGAGTTACTTTAAAAAAGTAACTCTTCTACAAGCCTGGTAAATATAATTTATATAAATCTCAGCGAGAAGAGACCAAAAAGCGCTCTATTTTAACTTGAAATAAGAAATTGTGAGTCGGATGTATTACACTTAGAGTGAAATTACTCGTAGATGGAAGGGCGAACGTGCGATGTCCGTCAGCAAGAATTCGCACTCGGGCCACGTGAGCGCAGTCAGAAAGTCGTTAATTCGCGGACACGACGGCGACGTATCGCGCTCTCGGCGTGCGTTCCACGCACGCAGGCCCGCGCTATTGTCTCCGAAAATACGTGCCGAGATAGAGTTGCAGTGAATTTAAATCCAAACGGTGGCGGCCGACGTGGCTGCGCGAGATGTTACGCCAGATGAGACATCGTGTTACAACCGGATTACATCGTAACGGAAGCGCAATAACGATACTCCTGCGCCACGATCTCTTCTCGGAGAAGTGACGCGCACGGCGCACGCGTTTCCCGGCGAAATCTTTTATATATCACGGAATTTTATTATCGCGGATCGCGAAAAGAAGAACTCAACGACGAGAGTTTCGTTAGGAAAGATTAACTGCGATTTAATAAAAAAAATTTAGCGACAAGAGGCGCGAAAAGTCAGTGAGTTGTCAATTTTCCTGAGAATGTCGGATAAACGAAGACGAATCGTGCTGCAATTGATAAGCTAACACTGTGACACGCGAGTCCCGCCGCCGGCGGGAACTTTTCATTTTCGACGTAAACGTCAAACGCGCGGAGCGAAACCCGAAACGCCAATCAAATCCGCGCGTTTGACGTTCTGTGTTGAAGCTATTATACCCCTGTAACAACACCCCGAGCCCTCCGCCTTCGGGCTGAATACGTTTTAATCATCGAATTGCCCCGGCAAACGAAAAAGATTGGCTCGTAACTGGCGCGAAGAGCCCGCTGATTGTCGGGCTCCATCCGCGTATTTTCGCCGTGGAAACGACCGTGGCGAGAATGCTTCGTGGCTCGTTCATCGCCATCGAAACTACCGCGTTACCCTGGGACTGGAGAACCCGCCTGATACCGCCTGGCGTTGGGGGCTGCACGCAAAAAAAAAAGAAAAAAAAATCCCTCCCCGTTACTCTCGTACGTGCATGAGCTCGCGTATCGTCGTTGCAACTATACAGGGTGTTCCTAAACCCACGATAAATATTTTAATGACAGATTCTTTGGAAGATTTTAAGACGAAAATTCTAATACCAAAATATCGAAGCTATAATAATTTTCAAATGAGAAGAGTTTAAAGATTACGAATGACAGAGCTACACTGAAAAAAATGGTTATAACTACCAAATATATAATGAAATAGTATCAATTAAATATTTTGCCAAAAATAATTTTATTTTACTAAATGTTTAGTAAGTATTATCAAATCTGGTATAAGTTACTAAATATTTAGAAAAATAAAATTATTTTTGGTTACAATAACTAAATATTTAATTGATATTATTTCACTATACATTTGGTAGTTATAACCAGTCTTTTTTTTCAGTATAGAATTTTGCGCGTTCAGTGATGGTAATGAGCTCCCCTGAACGGAATGCCTTTTTCAATAATGAAACTGTTGTAAAAATACACAATGAAAGTTTTATTAAGAATCTAATTCTGTTTATCTATAATAAATTTAATATAAAATCAGATAAATATTTGCACATAATAGTTTAATAATTATGTCGATATTGATGTGTCAAATATCAAAATTGTCAAAATGTCAATCATCGTTTATTTGGTTCATATGATAAAAGTCTTTATAAGTAAGATCGGCCTATAAAAACATTTTTTTATCATTACTAGAGAGTGGATATTAACGTAGGATAGAATAATGCACGTACCGATTACATTAACCTGCGAAAATAGACATTTTTTCTGCGGATATAATGAAACTAATTGTAAATGATTTTTATAGACAATTTTGCATGCTGGACACGAATTTGTTGCTCAAATTTGGCTATCACGTCATAATTTTGAGAAAAATGACATCAAAGACGTAAAAAACGACGATTTTGAGGGTTTTCATGGTGTTATAGTACTCGCAGCAGAATTTTTCTTTAAATCTCGTTAACTCTACATGAAAGTATAAACTTCTAGCTTTAAAATGCATTATCTTCCATTTCGCAACGATCTTTCATTTTCTAGATATAATTAGAAGAAGAAATACTAGTTGCACGCGCCAAAAACCATTGTTCTTTTTGTGACATGATATCTAAATTCTGTTAATGATTTTACATTAATGGTTTCATATTCAGTACTGACAAATGGATGCCTATAAAAATCACTTACAGTTAGTCTCATTATATCCGCAAAAAAAAAGCCTATTTTCGTAGATTAATGTAACCGGTACGTGCATTATTCTATGTACATTAATATCCACTCTCTAGTAATAATAAAAAAATGTCTTTAAAGGCCAATCTTACATAAAGACTTTTGTCGTATGATAAAATCAACCAAATAAATATGATTGACATTTTGACAATTTTGATATTTGACACATCAATATCGACATGATTATTAAACTATTATGTGCAAATATTTATCTGATTTTATATTAAATTTATTATAGATAAACAGAATTAGATTCTTAATAAAACTCTGCGTATTTTTACAACAATTTTATTATTGTAAAAGGCATTCGGTTCAGGGGAGCACATTGCCATCCCTGAGCGCGCGAAATTCTAGCCCTGTCATTCGTAATCTTTAAACTCTTCCCATTTGAAAATTATTATAGCCTCGATATTTTGGTATTAGAATTTTCGTCTTAAAATCTTCCAAAGAATCTGTCATTAAAACATTTAATGGGTTTAGGAACACCCTGTATACAGCGCCGCGCCATATTCTATCTCCTTCACTCTCAACACATAGTCCTTGATACAATCGAAGCGCCCAATAATTTGTGCTATTTCTCGAGCACGGTACGTACGTCGAGAGTTATGTGTATGCACAATTTTCACAAGCAACGATGGGACAACTTTTTAATTTAAAATGGCGCTTATTGCGATGCTGAAAAAACAAACGTGCTTTTTTTTGACACCTCCTCTTCCCGCTCTTTTAATTTAAAGCGTCGATTATCGCGGTGTGCCGTATATATTCATCGAGCCGCGCATTTTACGTTTTTCATGAGGCAGTTTGGAAACGTCACGGTTATCTCGGGGAAACAACATTGTGCCGCTCTGCCCTCAGACGCGCGCAGACGGAGGGGGGTGGAAGGGGAGGTGGGACGATGTTTCATGACGCGCGACACTCGCGGGTTAACAATCGGTATCGCGAGCAGATTCCACGCATTAGTCTGTCTACGCGTTTTTGTTATTGACGCGGTGGCGAGCGTTTCGCAAGAGTGATTTGTGGCGATTGTAGTTCTGCCCTGCAATCGAATCGATAAGCAAATACGATTTCTGGTTTAGCGGCGTACGCCGCTGGTTTCGAGAATGCGTGTCGCGAAACGAGCGGTCGCACGGAATTCTCGAGCGATGGTGGTTTCCAAATGGGACGCTTCCGGGGATTTCCTAAATTGCGCCGACGGGCGGAATTGGTAGGAAGAATGAACGGGAGAGAGCATTAAATTCCCTCTGTATTGTATCGCGTACTGGCGCACTTGATCATTGTTGCATTATTTTATGTAAACCTGTAGAAAGCACGCGGGAAAACTATTAAATTTCTCTCTTTCTTCTTTTTTTTCATTTCATTTATGTACATATTGTCTTTTATTTGTTATCTAAAGAATATAAAATTTAAACGTTAAACAGCAGATTCGTCGGCGCAAAGTGTACGCCCCGCGCACGGCAAAACATAGTATTATTTTTTGCTTGAAAGTTAAAAACTGTTATTATAAAAATGTAAAAACATCGTACTTGTAAACATAAAACAGCAGATTTGTCAACACAAAGTGTATGCCAACAGCAAAGTCGAGCAGCATATTTTGCTTGAAAGTTAAAAACTATTATTATTAAAATATAAAAATATCTCCTGTATACTTTCACCTGTGGAAAACGTAGAAACTCACCGTCGATAGGCATTAAACGTCAGGTACGAAGTACGAACCTGAGGATTAAAACAATTTTTTCAATCGTTATTTTATTTCTGATGGATTTACACGGGAACTTTTAGCAAATATCGTAAGGTATTACTTGGGGATTGACGGGATTTCTCTCGGCAGCCGACACAACGGACGCAATCGAGCATTAAAGCGTTAAGAGTCGCATTAACATGCATAAAGATACTAGCACTACTCCTCGTTTCCGGACGGACCCCGACAATTCATCGCACGACTTTTCGCGCACTCATCGGCCAGGGAGGGTCGTCGTCCTGCGACATTCCCTGAACGAACACCTTTCCGTCATTCTTCCAGCATCGATCGTGACTCGACAACGTCGGCGCCGACGATCGAGCATGTAAGGCTGACGCGAACGAATGAACGAACGAGCACTTCAAGTCGGTGCAAATCGCCGTAAACGAGGCGACTCCCCGGCACTTTCACCTCACGTTTCCAATTTGCGTTCGCGCGTCTCGTGCCTGCGCGATTACCTTGACGGATGGACGCGCCGCACGGACGACGATATGCCGACCGCATACTATACTCGCAATGCTAGTAAGAAACGTGAAAAACCGCGGCAAGACGCACGTGCACTCGGCTCAATGACGTAAAAGATATTTTATCAAATCAACATCTAGATACGCAGAAGAAAATTAATATCAAAGCATGGTAATAAAAGAGTTGTATCGCGTATAAATTTTATTTTAATGTGCAACTTGTGATATCATTATTTTTTTTTAAGTAGATTTATATAATATTGCATAATATATTTTTACATTAATATAGGATTTGCTTAAAATTATTATATGCTTTTAAATGTTTTTAAACCTATTTTTTATGAAAAAGCACTTTACAACATTTATATCTAACTGTTCTTTAAATTGATACATGGGCTGTATTTACCTATTTTTGAAAGGGTAATTTTTTGACATTATCAGAATACGAATATATAAGAAGAAATATATAAGGTAAAAAAATTGAAGGAACACGCCATATTTAAGCGTTTCTTCTGGAATAATCTGGAATAATTCCGTAACTTTATCATGTTATGGAAATAAGCTACGAAAACTTAACAATATTCTTGAGACCTTTATTTATTCATAACAATAAAGTATTTAAAATTTCGATATTTCAGATTTTTGGTGAAAAATAATTGTCTTGTAAAACTGGCATTTTTTCAAAGTATATGGGCAAAATGTTTCTTCCTATGAGAAAAAAAGGTGCCACAAGTATTTAAATAATATAACGTAATAGAAGTGCCTTACTTATCTACACTTGACAATCGAGTTTAAATTGTAAAAACACGAAAATGAGTGATAAAACATAAGTAGGTAGCGCAACTCCCTATACTTTCATACTCTTACAGCTTTAAACATTTCATAAATTTAAAATGTTTAGAATTATAAAGCACTCAAAATTTTAATTTAAAAATAAAACTATTTTAATGAAGGTGTCAAACTTGAAAAATTATGTTTTGTGTATACTGGCATCTTATTCTCAAGTCTTAAAAAATATCACTGCAGTTTGTACACGTTCAATGATTTCACAAAATATAATCTATACCAACCATGTCACTGTTATAAAATATGGTTCAAAACAATTACTTATAATTAATTAATGCAATTATTTAAATTCTTATCGTGTTCTGATGTCATAATTACTTAATAATTGATTATATCTAATATAATATTCCAAAATCTACATCAATATTACTAATTATTATTATACGTTAAATTAATTCAATTCAGTTCAAGTATTTTATGCGAATGAAGAAGGATAAGTAAGTCCGAAACATCAATTAATTAAGGTTTGCCATGTATCATCTCTCTAATTCAGATCTAAGTTAATTTTTATCTATTAACCTTTCGCATGCCTCTTCTTTTACCTTTTTTGCTTTTGCATATAACGATCCTTATATGCAGATTTATATATA
>QKQZ01042777.1:0-11027 GCA_003595255.1 Solenopsis fugax | reverse complement strand
ACTCGCGTTCGCCCGCCGGGATACGCCGCTGGATCCCCTCCCCGTCCGCCTACCCCCTTGAATCGTGCGAATCGTGCGCGTCGAGGGGTCGTCGTCGCCGCGCCGCGAAGAGGAGAGGATACGATGTTCTGAATTTCGTAGCAGCGAGAAGAGTCACGCGCGTATCATCATGGTTACGAAGCACTTCGCATCGCAGGGTGAGTTTCTCCCTTTCCCTCCCCGACATCGTCTCCGCTTCTGTTCCCGCCGCCCCTCGTGTCTGGTCACCGTTCCTTTCTCTTTCGCCTCGCTCCCCTCCTCCCCTCTCCCTCTTCCGCCGGTGCCGCTTCCCGGTGCATTTCCGTTCGCCCCCGCCTGGAACGTGTTGTCCGAACGTGATAACGCGCGTAATTCCTCGTCGCCGTCGCGACGCCTCCTCGTAGGCGTACGTCGTCGACCTCCGAGAGCGGGTGGGTGCAGAGCGGGTGGGTGCTACTGGGTGGTGCAGCTCGATCATAATAATATGCTCCGCGACGTTGCATGTACCTTCTGCACTCTCGTACCCTTGTCCTTACATCCCTCTCTTTTGGAAAATAATAGATAGTGTCGTAATCTTGATAAGAAACGTAGTATATAACAAGAATGGCAATACATGTGTTGCCCCCCCCCTCCTTTGAAGCACGATATAATTCCCGTGAGAGAATTTTAACGTTAAACATTTTCTATTCTTTAAAAATAAAAACTTCAATTAATTGAAGTAGCAAATCTTGATAATATTTTAAAAAGGTTTGGAAATGTCGACAAATTATAATCGTCGTTCTTATTTGCAATTATTAAATTACTTTTGCTGCGCTAATTAATATCACTCTTAATAGCACTCTTTACGAGTATATATGTACACTGAAAAAAATTGTTTATGTTCGAGTAAATGTATTTATTTTAACATTATTTCTTTGATTAAAAAGAAATATTTCCTAAGTTTAAATATAAATTATTTTATGCTGGCTAATATTTATTTAAATCAAGTGATATTAAAATAAATTAAATATATTTACTTCAACAAAAAGAATTTTTTTTCAGTGTAAGAAAAAAAATACATTAGCTTTTATAATCCGCTGACTGATTTGACAACGTGCATAGAAAATTAGTATTAGATCAACAATTCATTATTTTATAAACAAGCAAGAATATAAAATCTTGAAAGAATTTTTTCATGTTAACAAAAATTTTTTTATGTTATCAAATTATATCTGTATATAAGATTATAAATTCTTTCAAGAAAATTTTATATTATTGCACTGAAAAAGAGTTTGGTAATAGCTACCAAATATCGAGTAAAATAATGCCAATTAAATATTTGGATAATATGACCAAAAATAATTTTACTTTTCTAAATATTTTGTAAATATTGCTAAATTTGATAATGCTTGTTAAATATTTAGAAAAGTAAAATTACTTTTGATTATATTAACCAAACATTTAATTAATATTATTTCACTCGTTATTTGATATTATCAAACTCTTTTTCTGTGTGCTTTTTAATAAAATTGTCATTTTATTACTGTATTGTAATCATTACTTTTCTGAGTTCGTAATGGGAAGTAGTATTGAGGTGTTGTATGCTATACCATTATGCTATTATGGTAAAGCGTTATAAAGGACTGAAGGAGCTAATAACGATGCGGAGTCGATTCGATTCGCCTGTCCTCAACCGCGAGAACACTCACGACGACCACTTCTCAGTTCCGCTCCTCCCTCTCGTTCGTTTTCGGCATACTGATCGAACAGGCGGGCGTTTCTCATCGCGGCTGTTCGTTCCTTCGCGAGCTATGATCGTTTTTCCGATGTTTACTTGCCACCAAATTCAGGAAATTCCTGGTTTCCGAGTAAGCAAAAAAAATCATTCGTGAACTAAGTTAAGAGAGGAGGACAAGTCAATAATGGAATTATATATTTTTTAGTCAATTTTAAGGGGTTACATATTATACCTTCTCGATGCTGAAAAATTACTGATTTTTAAAAATTTTTTTGGAAAAAATAAATCAATTTGATTTCTACAAAAAGAACATGTTTTATTAATTATAAATGTGTAAAAGAAATAATTTTTTAATTGTTTTGACTTATTTAAATTGACTTTTACTGGTTTTTTTCTTAAGCAAGATGTTTCTCCAATCTTGGCAGAATTTTTTTAGAATTCTGTAAAATAAACGAAAATAGGAAAATGGTTATAAGTCTCTCAGAATGATTGTGTAAGGTTTGACGGGCCAAATTTTAAAATTTTGTAAAAATCTAAAAGTTATTGCATTAAAAAAAAGTTTGATTTTATCGACAAATTTTCAATTTCTAATTGTTTCTAAAAATTGTTATAACAAAAACTAAAATATTGGCCCACTAGGTCATACAGAATTGCATTTTACAAGTAAAACTTATTTTATAAACAAATATTGAGCATTGTTAAAATTATCGTGCTAAAACCTTTGAAAAATATAGTTTTGAGAAAAACTGCTTTAAAATTTGACAAAGAAAATTCAAGTAAATAATTATAGTTTTGGACTATTTTTCACTTTTTCTCTATATTCTAGACATTATTAAGATAAAGAATGATTTCAAATTTAGAAAAATTGAAAGATTTAAAAACATTGAAAAAATTGAAATGATTTTTTTTAAAGTTGAGAAGATGTGTGTAACCCCCTTAAGTGTAGTAACCAATTTTAATTTAATTAATTTTATAGCGTAATATACACTATTGAATATCAAAGAATCAAATTTAATTCTTCAAGTTAAATAACATTTTGTTATTTTTAACTTCCACGTGCGTGTGTCGAAATTTATTATTTCAATACAAAATATGTAGTTAAAAAAACATTTAATCAGCTCACTTCTGTGATTGAATTGATTCAAAGTAAGCAGCGTTCATGTTAACGTATTAAATAGTAAAATTAAATGAGACAAATTTAATACATTTTTTAAAATTAAATTGTTTAACTCTCCATTGTTTTAGTTAAATTAACGACATTCAGTAGGAATAATGGCGATGTAAGAATTACTTAAATTGAGCACAATTCGACATTACGAATTTAACAGTGTACATTTACAAAGATATACACTCAACATTAAGAAATTTGTTGAAAAACTAAAAATACTTAGTCTAATACGTTCAACTAAATATTATGTTGATTCAATTATTTAATTGCACGAAAAAAAATAATTCGTTCATGTCAATCATTAAAATATTTTAATCGAATATAAACTAAATCCACTCAATATTTATTTGAACATATCCAAATATTTTTTAGTTTTTGACAGTTTCTTTTTAGTCCGTGAAAACTGGGAAAAATTGCAATCGAGGATTATTTCCTCAACTTTTTCACTAAGCAAATATTGATCGAAAGTCACGAGAGAATCATGAATTGTTAAAATCGAAGTCTGGCAGATTATAAGACATCCTGCACGTGCAATAAGCCTGAAATGCGGTTACACTTACGCGTTTGCCTTTCCTCTTTAAAAATTTAAAAGTCACCCCGTACCTTTGACCGCAAATATCCATTAACGCGATCAAGGGACGTTTCGCGTACTGAAAACAAGAATGACATCGTAGACGCATGACAGTGGTGACATGTGAGCTTCACCCGGCAGCAGATCCGACCGCGTGATGTCAAGTTCGCGGTGACTTTCGCCGGTTCGACGCTCAATCGATTCGCGCGCTCGCGTAATCCCGTCCTCGCGTGCTTCGCGGTTTACGCTCGTGCCCCCCCGTGTACGCTCGAACGAAGAAGTCAAGGGAACACGACGGTGGGAAAAAAAAATCCCACCGTAGTTCACGGGTTCACGAGAGCAACGACCAGCGTGGTGTGTTCCACACTGCGTCGCACCGCGACGTTCGCGCGGGCCGGTATAGTTCCACTACGAAAAAATGTGTGATACAATTGCAATTACTTTGCTTAACGCCAGATATTTAGACTCTTGCATCGATTTGTTCCTGCATTTTATAACATCGATGAATATATCGTTACACGGATAGAACGGCTTCGCTGAAGGTTATCTGAAAATTTAGCTAGATACAGATTTTAAAATAATTTCATTAAATTGTCAAAATAATGATGAAGGATGTTCAAGCATGATGAGCAACGTTGTAAAAAAATTTGACACTCTAGCAAACAGTTAAAGAATATTTTGATGATTTAACAAAATTAATTTCAGATACCCATTTACACACAAAAAAATGCTATTCCCCTGCTAAGAAAAGCGATTATTCAATTTAGTTTTTTTTTTTTAAATAATACGGTTATCTTTGTAAAGAATATTTTCTTAATAATCTTAAAATGCACTTATCATTTATTTGAAGCAAGTAATATCTGTGTGTATACACAAAAAATATGTATTTGAGAGAGATAGAATTAAATAAATGTTATTTATTTCAAATATTTTATATATTCACAAATCCATCATAAGTTCTTTAATCAAATTTATTCTGAATTCTAGTTATTTATTATTTCAATCAAGAATATTAAGTTAAAACAAAAATTCAATTTGCTCATTATTCTGACTTTTCTTCGATATAATTTTATAATATTCTTTGAAAGAGTATACATTCTTTTATTTAGTATATAATAATAAATTTTTCTAATATTTGTGATGAGTATATTTTAAGACAATTATCAAGAAAGTATTCTTTGTTAAAAATAATCGTTATTTACAAAAAGAAAAAAGTAAATTGGGTAAACGCTTTCTTAGCAATAGAATTGATATTTTTTTGTGTGCAGATAAATTTTTCTTTAGCAAAATTGTTCCTTCTATGTATTTTAATAAATGTTGCTATGTTAATTATAATCGTTAACGTGAAAGATATAAAAGTCTCTATTTAACAAATTTATATTTATGTCAGAATTAAATGTACAAATATCTCAGTTTCTTTATCATAATGTGAATCTAAAGCGAAGCTTGATTGATAGGCGACGCGAGATCGCGGAAGAAGGTTTCTTGGCGAATCGTCAGCTCGAGCGTACAACCGGCATTTGTAGCATTTGTAACGCGTCTATCGAAGATATCACCGCAGCTGATAAAGTTGCTTATAGTATATACTTTATGATATACATGTACACTCGAGGTACTGATTTTCCAGCCCGAGTACAAAGCAGCCAGTCACTTCGAAAAGGCGCCGCATTTGCGATACGACAGTGCAACATAACATAAGTTGTGCTGCCTTTCATTCTCTCGTTGTAAACATCGTCTTTTAGCACAAGAAATATATGTACATATATAAACCATGTAGTCTTATAAATTATTATTTATTACATTAATTATTATACGCCTCACCTTCAAGTAAATTGATCGTTTGATAAAAAAAAATTAATTGTAAAAGTTTAATGAAATGTACACAGAAAGAAAAATTTTCGCTGCCATAGCTAATCATGGTTTGCTAAGGCTGTATTTGCTGTCGTAACTATAAATTTATGAATTACAGCAAAACGATTTGCTGTTGTTCTTAACACAGTAGCAAAGTAAAGTAGCAAAACATGCATGTCTATCAGAATCACATCGTATAGGAACATAAAAATAGTTATCGGAACTAACCGATATGTCAGTGATACGTAGGTAATACACTTGGTAGCTAATTAATGTAGTTACCTAGAATAGCTTTTAGCTACAGAGTATATTTTGGATATAGCAAATATTTTCTGTAGCTAAATTCGTGTATCAGGTAGCTAAACTCTTTCAACTAAATATGCATAGGTATCACAGATAAGATATTAGCTGTATATTACGACGTAATTTAGTTACCATATGTAGTTTTAAGGCGACAGCTACTTTCTTTTTTCTGTGTATGATTAACGAATTGACAAATTATGGGATATTTTTACTCGAATTAAACTTTGTGAAAATAACATCTCTTTGTCGCTCCCCGTTAATTTAATTTTTTTAATTGTGTGCTCACGAAAGAAGGGAGAAAAACACAGGAAATCAGAAATTATTTTATTTGATATAAATATGTGCATACGCAATATACATATACATATAATGTATACACAGAGAAAGAGAGAGATAATGAGTACTACATTAATTGACATGATAAATGCTATAATAAAGTAATAAATAGCATAGCAATGATTCCAATTATTGCATATCTCGTTTGCGACGGAATACGATTCGTTTAACTTCTGACGTTTTTACGAATGGCGATGAGATATTCGCGGGAAATCTGGCTGATTGCGAACGTCGATGCTATTTCTCTCGCAGCGTCAGAATTCCAGGAAATTGGATTCGGTGCGCGATCGCGGCGACAGAAACGCAAGAAACTTTCCCCCAAGAAGAGATATACTCGCGTAGGAGCAATCGTGTCGAGATCTCGTTCTCTGGGCCAATGAGTCATCGGTATGACATTTCTAAGGAGCAGGTTTCCCCGGTATTCTGGTATGCGCATTTCAAATGAATCATCGCGTGTTTCATGTACATCGTAAAAAAAAAAAACTACGTGGAACTAGTTTCATCGCCGACCGGCATTGATTGCACAGGGTGTGTTAACGCGCTTTCACCCGACTATGATGAATTATTTCACAAGTTTCCGGAATCTTGGCAGGAGCCCGAAGGACGCGATCATACGTGGCGGCCTTACAGCGAAATTATTCAAATTTGCAAGCAAATTAATATTTCTTTATATTTTGGAAATTCAGAACTTTGAGAAAATGATATCTTCTTTTTTTCGATTTCAATTTCAAACGCATTTGGAAAATTTGTGTTAAATTTAATACAAATCTCTGTCCCAAACGGTCCACTCAGATTTTTGTGTTAATTTAACTCAAGATGAATATGTTAGAAAGTAACATAAATATTATATAAAAATATTAATGCAAGAAAATGTAACACTTCGACACAATTTAGAAACAGAGTGTGGAAATATTTATGTACTTAAATAAATATTTTATTAATACTATTCGAATAAATATTTATTAAAATTTAGGGGAATTTTTTTCTCAGTGTACATTTTATTTATTTATTTTAAATTATTTTAGAATTTACCGCAATGAGTTACTTTTAAGGCTATATTATTTTTATGTTATTTGTTCACTTATTCATAAATTGTATTATTAAGAAATGTTGAACATTAATTTAACATAAACTATTCAAACAAAATATTCATACGTTAAATAAACACCTGAATGTGTTATAAATTTGGACAAGAACCGGTTTTAACATGAATGCAAAATGTTTTCTACTGTGAACAGGCTTTATTGTAGTAAAATCTTAATTTGAGTCTTAGTAATTAAGAGACTCAATTACATTAAAAAGTTAGATTAAATGGAGCTGCGTGCAATAAAAAATTAGATTAAATTAAAATTACACTAATGATATGGATGTACAAATTGTTTGAAGATCGATATCACCTGCAATTTGACTTAATTTGGTTATAGCCACAAAATAATATTTACACAATATAAATAAAAAATTTTGACTTTGGGTACGTCGAACTTCCGTTGTGAAAATAACTACATTGGATTTATCGAGAAATTCTTAACGGAGGAAACTGATACGCCCGAGTGAATTCTGATATATTCTCTGTGTAAACTGAACGTTTTATCGCCTCCGCCGACAAAGGACGGTGCGCATAACTTTATGCGTGTCCTCCCTTCCGTCATGCGGATCCAAGGCGCGTGTCCTCCAGTCCTCATGTGAATTATGCTCCTTTCTATATAACGCTATCGTGCACGCACGTATACATACACACGCGCACGGCGGTAACTACATTGCGCCATGTGGGCACCCATGCCAGTTGTGCATTTTAATTCTCTCTCCCAGCAGTTGCAGTCGTTCGTGACTGCTCTTTGTTCTGCACAACATTTTTCTCGGCTTACTTCAATCTCACACGCACGATTTATGTTTCTTCATGTCGCGGGAATCGATCGAGCATAACTTCCACGGAGCGATTTCGAAATTGAAATGAGTAACGACGATAGAAGGATTGATCTAACGGTAGAAGGGATAGTTCTAATTTTATCTAACGACATAGAATTACGAAAGTTATTTGTGCAATTTTATTGGAAATATATTTATGAAATGATGTATAGTCACGAAACTAATTGTCTCCTGGATACAAGATATTGAAAAAATTTATTTTATTATAAATTCATCATATAACCAATTCATCAAGTATCAGAATGTTTACTACCGAGATAATTCGGGAAATTTCCAGGAAATTTATTTTGTGTGACCGAATAATTAATTTCGTGACTAAATGTAAAATTATCTTGTTTATTTAATATGATTTTCCATTACAATTTCATCTTTTATCTCTCACACATATTTTTAGACTTAAATAAAATAGAAATAAAGTAGAATCGGTGCTTTATTGCAATTTTATTAAGTATTGAAATCACAGATTTTCATGGGATTTTATTGATACATAAGAAATTTTGAGAATTTTACTTTTAAATTTAAATTCTATCTCTATTTTTCTAACAAAATTATTTCTTCCATCTTTTTTTGATAATGCAAACTCTTAACAATAAATATATATGTTAATATTGTTAAATTACCTTTCAAATTTTGTATTCCCGGTGAGCTAGATTTGTGTATTGCAAAGAAAAATTAGGTCGTTCCATTTAATGCATAGGATTTTTTTTAGTACTTTCTCAATTTTAATATTCAAAACGCAAGTGGTTTTTTTCGCGCTTGTACGATTAAAAAACATTAAAAAAGGATGTAATAAATTTATTTCAAAGCTGCATTAAAACATTTTTTAATTTTACTTACAATTTTGAATAAAATTTCTGAAAAATCTGGGAATTTTCTCAGAGAATCTTTTTACTAAATACTTTGGATTTACAAAGATATACGGAAACTACAATTTTTAAAGCCGGTTTCGAACGACCTATTTAAAGGCTTCATGGCAAGATATATACTCGGTGGTTTGCCATTGCTTTCCAGATAGCGATCGAATAAAATCCGATGTTTCTGACCGGATTTAAACCCGGGTCTTTGGCACAGTAAGCAGACATACAATTCTCTGCGTCACGATCACTGATACATATAAAAAATCTCTATCATATTATTTCTTTTTAATACTTTCTCAAATTTAATATTAAAAACTTAAGTAATTTTTCTTTGCGATTAAAAAATATTAAAAGAGGAGGTATAACAAAATTAATTTATTTCAAAGCTATAAATTGAAAAATTCTCTAAGCTTTCCTTTAATTGAATAAAATTTTTCAAAAATCGGACAATTTATAGGAAATTTTTTTACAAAATTTGAGTAAATACTCTATTTTTTTTACAGAAAACTTGATTAAAAGTGAAAAATCTTTTCAGTAATGCATTTCAAAAAATATTTATCAAAAATACATTTATGTTCATTATTCATGACTAAAAAGATTTACTAGCCTGTAACAAAATCAGATCGAAGAATGTATTTAAATAAAATTGCAACAAAGTGCAATTCTACTTTTTCTGTTTCTTTTTTATTTTAGTCTGAAAAAAATGAAAGGTGAAATTGTGATAGAATAATATAAAATAGATAAGACAGAATAAGTAAAGGTAACTTTTAATGGAATTTTAAAATATAATTTTTAACATTGTTTCCAAATGACAAAAAATTTAAATGCATGTACCGTGTTTTCTATTTTTATTAACACGAGAATTAATTTCACAATTTTCTATATCTGTTCTCAACAATTCCTCGGCGAATCCGGAATTAGATTTTGCTCGGAAAAGATTCGATCTCTCGCGAGCGCGAGAAGGTATTTAAATTTAATCTTATTACAATCGTCATGAAATTCAATTTAAAATTAGAACGCATCACACGTGATATAGAAGATATTTTTTATGTGGAGACACGTTCGTACAACCGGATGTCTTTCGATGGCATTCAGGAAACGGATGGAGATTCGCCGTTGAGTAAAAAATGACGCGTCGTTTTATCGCTGGATAGAAATGAGCGCACAGAAGCGTAAAGAGAGTGGATGGAGTTACACTTCGTAGGAAAATTGCAACTTCTTGCATACCGAAATATTAATAAATTTTAATAAATTTTTACGAAAGTAATACGTTCGATAAATGCGAGTTTTCACTGTCATAGATTTACTTAACTGTCCAAATAAAGCTCTTATTTCATATATTAATTAATATCGTTTCATTATAAATTTAATGCGATTACAATAATCGTATTAAATCGATAATGAATGTGCTATCTATGAAAATGACATACGTGTTAAATCCAGCTAATAAATTTCTGAATCACCCCCGCCACCGTTTAACTTGACAATGTTGTCAATAATAAAACTATGCTAATTAGACATAATTTATATCACCGATTTTATCACAATTTAATTTGTTTTTATTTTTAAATGAGATTAATGCGTGGCCTTGAAGAAAGCAGCTGCACAATCGGTTTGCATTTCGGCTGCCGATCGCGAAGTTCGCTGATGGTCAGCCGTGGGTCCATGTGTAGAGGTTCCCGTTAATCGCGACCTTGGAATTATACGCTGCGGCAGCTGGGCAGCGCAGGTGCGATCGAGTGGTGCATGCTCGCAGATGCATGTGCGCGCTGGGTTGCACCTGCGAATCGCGAAACTCGATTCTTTGCCTCCGGCACGAGAACTACCGTCGAGACGAAACACGCCAAATGATTGAGTTTTGCGCGCGCGCGCGCGCGTGTATGTATGGCTGTGTGTGTGTGTGTGTGTATGTGTGTTCCCGGATCGTTTCATGTTGCACTGTGTCGTCGCAAATTGATTTCGAGACACGGAAGAGTAAAATCTGATAGGATAATGATCAACTGTGCCAAATCGTTGTCACAAATTGGCCTTGTAATTGGCGACACCTAATTTCACGGATATTTAATGAAACCTGGAGACTTGCTCGCAGAGTTAAAATATCAAGATGCAGCTATAATAAGGAGGAATTTAAATTGCTTTAGTATCTTGAAAGCGATAATCTTGTTGTAAGAATAACAGGAAAATTAGAGGGAACACGTCTATTAAGCTGGCACAGCTACTTTAGCACAATTCAATAAAACATACACAGAAATTTAGTGCTCTTTTGTTGCTAATTTGTTG
>QKQZ01042766.1:0-38707 GCA_003595255.1 Solenopsis fugax | reverse complement strand
CGCCGCGCCGCCGGTCGCTCTCCTCTTGGTGAACCGGCGCGGAATCGGCGAGGCACCCGACGGCTCTCTCGCGACTCAATCGAGGGAAGTATACGCGTATGTTGCATGTGCGAATGTGTGTAGTGGTGCCAGGTGGCCTGAGAGTACCGATGCTTATGAGGACCGGTGTTTTCAGGTGATAAACGTCGTCGACCATTCCGCGAATGTCCAGCAGAAGTTCAGTGGATATAAGCATCCACTTATCGGATACAGGCACACGTATGACACGACACGGGACTTTTGCCATTTGTCTAGCACTGCCTGGAGCAATCATAGATGTTTTACTATTGATAGCCGATACTACAAATTTAGGAGAGACAGAGAGCAGTTTTCTTCCGGGTAATTTCATCTGACAGTTAAGATGCGTGAAAGAAGTTCCATTAAATAAAATTAATTCTCTGTACCTTCCTCGTTCTTTCGTCGAGAAGAAATGGTAGACTAGATCAGCGTTAATTAATATACGGCCAATCGAAATATAAAACGAGACTTTCGTATTTAATGTAATTAGAGAGAGCTTGATAAGTTTTGAAATCTGTTATTTATATTGTATCTAATATTGCGCGTACATGCTTTCTATTAATTTATTGAAAGTACTATTCTGTCACCAGCATGAGGCGCGTATAAACTTTGAAGGAAATAATCAACGTCTATGATATCTTTATAGCCTAATATAATAATAATTGAGATATCTGCAAGTTACCCGGTAGTACGGTTATATAATCACAGCGTAACTTCATGTACTAGATATCGCGTGATATCTTGTACGGAAGGCAGAAGTAAGGCATACATTTAAAGAAATTTAATTAACCCCGGTTTGCGGTAATAAGATTCATAAAGTTTGTGGTTTTATACAGATCTGTTCAGATTATTAATTTCTATCGTGATTAGCGTTTCATTGACCGCAGCGCGTATCGCATCGCATTGATCTGCCGTGTTAACTTGTAATTCGATTATTATGTCGCTGATACGTCGTGCTAAATTATTCCAATAATGCAGAAATACTATCGTGCAGTAGAAATTCATATAGATATGCATACGCTTTTCAAACATATACATATTTGCGAGATCACTTAGCATTATTACATAAAAGAATTAATTATTAGGCCATAACGAGAAATATGATTGTGATTCTGGTTTTTCTATGTTCTAAAGCCTTGAAGAAAGAAGCGTTGTTTACTATCTTGAATTTAATCAATCAATTCACGTATGGAGGCTATGAGAACTTAATTACGTCTTCATTGCCAACTACTTGTTACCTCGTATTCAGAAGTAATAATAAAATCTCAACATCAGAGGAAAGTAAAATTACAACAAGACCAACCCGTCGATGATTTAATGTATGAATGAACATTAAAGAGAAGTAGGCTTCTTCCAAATTTACTTTTAGAAATCAAGAGAAGCCATTAAATCTAAATTATTATGATGAATGGCATTTAGTTCGTGTTGCAACAATTATCTGCGCCGCGACTGTTGACAATTACTATTTACGTTTCGCGTGGTATCAATAAAATTCTCAAAATTGCGATAAGTCACGCTAGAACAAGAGTATTTGATCAAAGGTTAGATTCCCCTTAAATGGAAAATTGCACGCACGGTATCTTTTCTTCCAATCCGAGGAGACGCCCGCTACCAGAAAGCCGGTTCGCTTCAAGAATTTGCGATAGCAATTCCGGAAATGAGTCGGGTTTGAATTATCTATAAGGTTAACGTTTCAGGAAGGCATTTAGATAATCTCCAAGGAACATTACGCGACGTTGTCTCGTATAAGTGCATCGATGCGGTACGGAGGATCTATCGTCCGTTCGGATACGTTCGTTCCGCAATCAAGGACTTTCATGGTCGCGCGGGATTACGGATCTTTCACCCTGCAATAACGACCCTGTTGCAACCGATGACTCGGACGATCAAGCTATCGAGGGAGCTGTCCTCGAAAAAGATAAAGACTTTGATTCACGTTGTGTAAGCGGCAGGAAGTAGGCGTTACACTCTGACAAAAAAAGAATGTTAATACATATGTTAATGAGCACGCGATATAAAAAGGTAACGAAATGACAGATGCCGTAGGACTTTGGTTCCCGCACTCGGAGAAACTTGTAAACGTGTGCACAACTCACTAATTACGTAACTGAAATAATTGGATAGGGTAAAGAAGAGAGATAAATTAGAAAAAGAAATCGATATGAAAATAAAGAGAAGATGAGGAAAATTTGAATGAGGATAAATTCGAGAGGGGTTAATTAAAATATCATGTGTCATTGCTGAAATTCGATATTTCCTTAATAATGTATTAGTTTTAATACTGTATGAACACTTAACGCATCGCGTATCGTAAGAATCACTGATTCGTGGAAGAAAAAATGACGCATGCTTTTCCGATACGCTACACGATGAATGACTCTATCGGCGATTCACAGAAATTTTTTCTCTATCTCTGATGTACTAATGTTATCAGTGTACTTTGAGCGAACACACGGCATAGGACACGAATCATAGAGCACAAAGAATTCACTAAGCCGCCTTAAAATGACCTCGATTGAAATCTGTCGGGCGATACAGGTGGATGCGTGGGGTCCCTCGTCGGTCACACGTACCACAATGAGTCAGCCGTGTAGCCGTATATTTTCTGACCTAGAAAAAGACTTGGGAGGCGCGGCATAGACGGAGAGAGCGAGAAAAACCGAATCGCCCGGCGTGATCGTTGCCGCCGACATAAACGTGGCCATTACTGATCGGCGATTAGGATCGTAATGCAGATCGAAGATCGTCCGAATCATTAAGAAAATATCCCACTCGATTATATATATATATATATATATACCATTTTTTTTAGATAAAGGGAAATGAGCGGTACTTGAAGTATTAAAAGAGAATCTCAACACCAGAGCGAAGGAGAGCTCGATTAAGAATGCTCTTTTTCAAGATCGAGCTTATTCTTGCTTGCCATTCTCATTGCGTTGTACTGTATTTAAAAAATATAATCAATATGACTCAGAGCATTGTGTGTGCAGACAATTGTCGACTGTCTAAATATACTATCTGTCTGTCAGACTTAGTGTTAACGCTAGTCTAATCTCACGGGTACACTGAGAGAAAAAATTGTAGCGGTGACAACTATAAGGAGACAGCCATACAAATTTTGTTAATTAATAATTATAATATATAGTTAAGTTGTTAATTAATAATTATAATATATAGTTAAGTGAACTATATTATAGTTATTGCAATTAAGTTTATTGTTAAGAAAATAATAAAAAATAGTTGTAATTACTTTATTATATGTATAGTATACTACAACTATTTTTTATTAGTTGTCTTAACCATTAATTTAATTGCAATAACTATAATATAGTTCACTTAACTATATATTATAATTATATTAACAAAATTTGTATGGTTGTCCCCTTATAGTTGCCACCACTACAATTTTTTCTCTCTGTATAGAAGTGCGTTCTCAAGGATGTATTTAAGAAACTGGTTGCATCAGAACTGACCAAAGTATCGCTCAACTGTGGCCAGGTCCTTTCACGAAAGGATATTATATTATAGAATATTAGTGGTTAAGGCCAAAGTGTGCCTGCCACACGTCCTTATATCATCGATGCATTACATCACACATACCTCAATAAATATAAAAAAGTATACACAGCATTTTTTTAACAGAATAACGTTCCAGTTATAATTTGTAGCAACAGTGTTTTCACTGTAAAGTTGCTTAAAAAAATCTAAATTAATCAAATGCGTTCTTTAAAATATTTGAAAACACGTTTTCGACAAGATCAATCAAAAATACTTAATTGATCAAAATATCGGATGTAGCAAATGCGCTAAAATTAATGCGGAAGACAAGTTTCATGAGGATTTTCTAAACTATGTATGATGAACAAACAATCGTCCGACTGTTTGATGATAGGTTAGCATCAGCACTCGTAACAAGCAGCAGGAGTAAAATACACGTGGGAGAAGGGGGCCACGGATTCGAGGAATGTAATGAGGTAACGTGTTGCAACTCAATCTGTCGTACGCGGTCTCTTACGTATAGATGGGATTTATAATCGCAGTATTTCCATTAGTCACGGATCACCGAGGGTTGCCGCGTACAATCGCTCGTGCTAACAACTTGGCGCGCGCGATAACGAGCTACGCAGGTGCGTTAGTCGCTATTCGTACGTACGACTGGGTCTTCTTTTTTCTTGTTGCAGTCAATAGCGGCCATGAGTGGCGGTACGACTAATGGTCAACTCACGCTAGTAAATAGCTACGACTACGTCTTCCGCAAACCACCGTCCAGCACTCGGTTCCCTTTCCAATAACGTCTACATTTACAAATCGAAACACACGACTGCGATCGACATACTATCCTTTGTGACGATATCTCTTAAATCAATCTCTGTCGTTTCTTCCAGCTTCAGGCTTCCGTGCGGAGAGGTGCGATTACGCGATATCACGGCGAACTAGCTCGAAAAGTTGGCCGGTGTGGAGACACCTTCATCCTTGGGAGGGAAAGACAGGAGCCACTTAGATAGAGCCGCAGTAACTCTATAACATAAGCGTGCCAGTTGGTGGCAAATTTGCGGATGCGTGCAATTGGCATTGCCTATGCCCTGCGTCCAGCTCTGTACGTGCGTCTACCTATATATTGGCAGTGGTCGACCGGCGGTCCAATCGACAGCTATGAAGCAGTTAACTTAATATAGACGCACTCGGAATGTGTGCCATCGGCGACCTCGAGGCCTTCCCTAGGTCAGTGCTAATTCTCGAGAACGGGCCGCATCTTCCAAATTTCCGGTCGGCCTTGAAGATATAGTCGGTCCAGACTAGACCCGACAAGTCTGTCGTATATTTATTCCATCCTTAATATGCGTGTAAACATAAAATGATGTGTAAATATTGTATCTTACGTAACCATGCACTTTTAAATATAGCAAGAATATCCCTTCTTTGTACAGCTATTTTCTTATGTTGTATAATTTTAGAAATAATTATAAACCTGCTCTGAAAATAACGAATAAAGATTTTTATATTTCACATTTTATATTTAAAAGTAATAAAATCTTTTCTCGCTTAGAACTAGCTAGAATTAAAACATATATATATATATATATATATAGTGTGTGTGTGTGTGTATATATATATATATATACGATCGTATATAGAAATAAGGGCTAAGTATTTCAATGTTAACTTGCGAATTTGTGTTGCTCTACATATATCTAAATTTTTAAATATTTATGTGTAAGGGGCGATATTTGTGATACACAAGGCACAGGAGTTAATTAAAATTAAATATTAAATTTATTATTATAAAAATGACTTGGTAGATTTACCACCAGTAGTGCAGTATTCGATGAACACATAGATATCGGCCATTTTCAGCGCTTTCACTGCGGTACAGGTTTGCTATGTCCAATTTGCAATGTATATGTACGAAGCGTGATAACGATATCCGCTGCAGTCGTTACGATGTTATCAGCAGAAGACCTAAAAGAATGCTAATGATATCAGGAAACGATTTCAAATCCGTAAAAATTGCTATCTGACGAAAAGAACGCGTTTATGCGCGTACAATACATTACACTGGACAAGCTGCAATTCTCTGTTCAGCAAAGTAAAAAGACAAATAAAAAGTTGCGTCTTACAGAATTGGAGTAAAGCACGACGGTCCCTGGGCGTGACTAAAATTCTTGCGTTAAAGATTGTAAATGTGTCGATCCGTCAATGGTATAAAAATTTGCATTTTATTGACACATTTTGTACTACTGATAGTGCCAAGTAGATTTATGATGGTTCAAGAATGTACGTGAGAAGAAGTAATAGAATGCACATATGTACATTGAAGAAAAAAGTAATAGAAAAAGTAACAGAATGAACATATGTACACTGAAAAGAAGTTTCTTACGATCAAATCATTTCCTTTAATTCAAATGAATATTACTTAATATAAAATAATTTATTTTTAAGCTTAGGAAGTATTTTTTTAATCAAGAAAATGATGTTAAAAAAAATATTTGAAAATAAAACTTTTTCAGTGTAAATATAGATACTGTGCAAACAAAGATTAACATTAATCCAAAGTAATGAATCACACTAAGGATGCGACAGACGTCGCACAATCGCAATAACATTTTCGTTAAATTCTCTCGTGAAAAAATACGACGGGATTCTCCGTCTTATCAGTCTGAATTAATCTTACACTTGACTGTGTGGAATATTTAAGCATATAAAGCGATAAGATTTTTGTATTTGTGTAATCATCTAATTAAATAATTATCGCTATTCGTTACATAATCATTGCTAATTGCTAATGCAGCGTAGATTGAAAAACAAAATTAAAGAATAATAAAATGAATGTCAGAGCAATATGTAAATCACAGGAAACAAGAAAAGTACCACGTTTTTTAATCAAAATAGATTTTAGTGCTTAGTAATATTTTTATATTAATTATTAAATATGTTTTTATTAAAGACGATCAAATTAATGTGAGATATTATTTCTAGCTTGAGTTTTTTTTCTTTCAGTTTTTCAAATGCGCTTCGACGGAAAAATGTGACACTTTTTATCTCTAAAGAGACATTGAAAAGTAATTTGCAATAATTTAAAACTAATTTGCATATGATTATTTGAAATGTTTAAAAAGATAATTGAAATAATTAATATGGCATTACCAGTCGAAAGAAGTTGTTTGTGCTCAATAATTAAAAAAAAAATAATTGTTCTGCGAAGAAAAGAGTAATATTTTCTATATTACATATTCTCTCTGTAATATTTACGAATTATTGTTTTTAACTGTGCCAAATCTGAGTGATCACTCTATCTCGTCTGAACTCGTACAATCTTCTTTGCAGCGATTATTGAGGCAATCACCTGTTTTTCATGACAGCGGCCTTCAATTGGCTAATAGTTATGTTTGTTCGTGATCGCCGATTAATCACTGTTAGTAAAAGGTCGAGCGATAAACAAAAAAGAACCCGGAGGCGTGCCATAATGCGAGGTGACCCAATGGTAGCCAATCAAATTAAATGGATCCGCATTTACGTCAGATCTGCATTAATAATTATCTCGCGCCGACGAAAGCGGTTAATCGGGTTTCGGTAAACGCTCCATTGTCCGGCGCCAATTTCGCGGCGAACGAAAACGCGTTAACGCATTAATTATCAACGCGCAGTTCGCACGTAGCGAATGTGTCGCAAGAGCCGCGTGATATGCGCCGATATGACAATTGGACGAAGCGAACGCTCCGGTCCAAGTGCTCGCCCGCGGTATTAGTTTCGTTATCCATCTCCCACGTAACGCAACGCGACAGACACCGGCCACCCCGTAGGTACGTTGTGCCCGTGTAACGTTGTTCTCGTTGTCGTTACACCCAGTGACGCTACCGGCGCGGATCGATGTTTGCATAGCGTGTCATTTCTCTCGCGAGAAATGACCCGTCAACTACGAAGCACGCGCGTGTAGCGCCGGTTACGCGAGGCTGCATAACGCATTTGCACTTAACGCGCGCGCGCGCGATGTACTCACGTTAAACTATATACGTAATTACGTTGCGTAACGAAAAGACGGCTCGGCGATCATGCGATAGGCGCGCTTTCGAAGAGGTAAGGATCCCCGCGAGAGATCGATCCTTCTGTGCGGTCGCGAACGCGGAACAGCTACAAGATACAAAGTGTCCCAGATTGCGTCGTTTCCTTGGAGTAACTGAAGGAGAAGGCGTCATCAATCATACCGTAATGAAATTCAAATCTGCACAATAACGTCCAGTTTAATCCCGAGGGTCAACGAGTTTGCTGTACTTCTTTTTTTCAAAAGCTACAAGCGGATCTCTCGTTCGCATTTGGTGCAGCGGCGACGTATCGCGATCTCGTATGCGCTGACCGCATTAATGCCTCACCTGGCCAACATTTCGTGACGTGAGTCATTCGCACCTCAGTGATTTCCGATTCACCTGCTAACGAGAAAGTAGCGCGTCACGGTTCAAAGTAAAATCGGCATCTATCTCGACATCCCGGACGCTCTCGGTTTTCACCCTCTCGCGTACGAGCGAACGAACGATGCGGGACGATCGATCTCTTGCACGCGACAGAGTCCAGTGACGAGGAGATCGCAAGTCCGCAACCCCGACTTTTTGCGTAGAACATATTTCAAGCCGCGCTATTCCTCGAAGACCTTGGAAACGAGCCCTCTGATTTGCGAACGCGTTGTGTGCGGGATTAATCGCCACACATTTGCGATTAATCCGCAGCCACGGATGTCACGCATCGCCGTCGCCACGCGTGACAACCTGACCTAACGCGACACGATAACAACTTCTTCTAATAAATTAGCAAGCGCCTATATAATACTCGCGTCTACACAGCTGTAATAACTCTTTACAGCTCTTTATGACAAAGCTGAAATATAATTTTGAAACAAAATAAAATGTAGAATTATCTCGTTTATTAAAATATAAAAAGAAATAGGTAAACATTTTTTAATTAGAGAGTTGATCACTTCAAAATTTTTAACTATTTTCTCACAGCTTAAAATTCGGAAATAGATATTATTTTTCAGATAAAATAAATTTCGATTCTTCTCTCAGAGATTAATAGTGCTTAATTTGAGACTTCATTTGTTTATTAAAATTTAATTTTATTATTAGAGAGATATTCAACCGATAATGTATAACATAAAAATTGAACAAGAACGCTTTCTACGGTCATAGCTAGATTTTAGTGCTTTATATTTTACTTGAGTGATTTTATATACCTTTTTTCAAATTCAACCGACTACGCGCCGAATTACTTTTTCGGTCATAACACACAGATTAAGTTGAACATGAACAGGCAATGTCACATTTATTATTACAAATTAGAATCAATTTAATGATTAACGATGCTAACGTGCATCTTCATATTAAACCCTTTGCCCCCTGAAAAAACTGTAAAGAATTTTATTATTAGGTTTTAATAACCAAAGTATTCTAGATAAAATATAAAGCATGATAAATATCTTGCACAGCAATATAATGTAAAAAAAAAGAATAAGAGATGATTTACATGAGAAAAAAGTGAAATCAATCCTCAGATTATAGCTGTGATGACGTTCACGTATATCTCATAATAAGATTTAATTAGCTCATAAAAAGCTGAGTATATATCAACGAGCATTAAGATTATCATACTTTTTTCTTAGTAGTATTCAGCTTCATAATTGCAATGTCGGGATGACCTCGTTCGCGATTTATCCAGCATCCGACATTGCAGTTTCTCAAACTTCAATAGCGATGCATCTTTTTGTACACATCCGTTTCATCTCGAACGTAGACGAGACAAGAAATATTTCGACATTTTTGTAGGAAATAACGAAGCTAATATTATATATAAAATAAATATCCCAAAGAAATAGATTCAGTCATAATTAGATTTTTAAAAAATTAATAAAATACTTAATAAGCTAATAATATTTCATTAACTAATAAAGATAAAATTGCAATAGGTTCCGTGAGTCTACGCAATAATAATGTGGATCTACGTTACGTAACAATAGAGACAAATTGTTTGATAAGTTCCCACGATTCTTCACGAATCTGCTCTCACTTGCGGTGATGTAATTGCAATTGCCTCTTTCGCGCGTACTTACCGCCGAACGAATCGCCGCTGCAAATGAACCGATAAAGTGGCGGTACCGCGCGAAGGTATTACGATACGCCTACGGACGGCGTTTGCACGAGAATGTTATGCGTTAATAGGCCGACTTCCCGGACATGGCGAGTTTCGACGGCCGCAGCAAATCGTCAGCTGACAATGACATTGCTGTTTGTCACGTTGCAGACGCCACGGATTCTTCGTTTCTCTCGCAACGCTCTTGTCTGACAATATGCAACATTGCAACGTGAACATTCGCAAGCGATAAATGATGTAAATATAATGAATATATATAGATGGAGATGCCTATTGTTGCTATTTTTTTTTAATAACCAAATTATTCTAGATAAAGACTAAAAAAAATTAAAGATGATGGTAAATGTTTTGCAAATTGCACAGCAATGTAATGTACAAAAAAGGAATACAAAATGTTTTACATGAGAAAAAAAGTGAAATCAATTCTTGAATTGTAGATGTGATAATGTTCTCTCTCTCTCTCTCTCTCTGGCTTGTAAATTTCTGAATTTGTTCATATAATTTACAATAGTAAAAAAAATTCTGATCAAAACACTTTTCCATAATAAATTTTTTTGTAAACTTTCAGAGTTAGTAAAATAACAAGGCAGTTTTAAAAATAAGATTTATTACTTTTTTTTTTATATTTTATTCTAATGTTACTGTTATTATGACAAACCGATATTATCGCACAAAGGATATGTGCTTTGTCTTAGCAGACATGTGTGAGCAAAGGTTTAACTTGATAATTAAAAAGAGAATACAACAGCAAGTTTATTAAAAAGGATTTATTAAAGTTTTATTATAAAGATAAAAATAAAGCGATCATCGATTTGTGCTCATTTAGTTCTTCTCTTCTATATATCTTTTGTATTTATTTCTTTCATACGATAATTGTCTGAGATTGCAATAATTACCCATTACTGCATCGCAAAAAATCGATCACTACATAAATAAATAAATAAAATATAAAAAAATAATATTATTGTAAGAAAATACTTCAAGGAGACCAATCTATGTAATCAAGCTTAGATAATGCTTGATCATAATTTGTATTAAGACAAGTAATTTTTACAGATCTCAAAATTTATTCTGTCGTAAATAAAAAAATGTAAGTTTATAAAACTTTTCTTCCACATTCAAAATAATATATCAAAAATATTCATATATTATCGTTTATTTAAAAGATGCTTCCTAATATTTTCTGAGAACCATGTAATGATGCCTACTGCGTCCAAGGCTGAAAACGAATATCGTACATTTCAATAAACGAATTCGGCGATTGGCGCAAAACGCGACAGGCAAATCCCTTAACAAATGTGCTGTCGTGCACGCACGATATATCATTATTTGTTAGAGTTTATAAACCGAGACGGTTTCGGTCTATCCTATTTCGTGCAATCAGCAATCTATATCGATGCGCTCAGCAGCCGGCGGTAATCTGCGCTTATCTCTTCTCCGCCACCTATGGCTTTGCAATTTAGGCGTATGCAACATGAAATATCGTTGCTGCGACGAAAGAACGCGAAGGCGAACACGGCGATTTCTACCGCATACGCGCAGACTGAAGTCCTTATCGTGTCGGTCTTACGGCGGATCCGATCGGAATGCACGCTCTGAAATGTAAGCGTGAGATCGAACGTGAAGGAAAAAAAAAAAAGAAGAAAGAACCCCGCATAAATTGCAACGTGTGAATGGTAGTAGATGCGAGCGAGGCGTTTGCCTGTGGATACGCGGTAAAACTTTACGATTGAAAACGTGTGCATCCGTCACGAACGTGGGGGAAAAAAAGTTGGCACGTAAAATAATAAAAATAATTTTAAAATACACCGTGTATTTGCACAATTATAATTATGGGTGCCTGAAGGCGTACTTTCCCTATCTGAGCCAATTCTGAAAAAAAAGAGTATATTATAGACGCTCTTATATAGTATAGATTTAAACGCGTTCTGCTTCGCGCGAGGATCGTAAAATCGGGATCAAATTGATGCTCTTGCTGTCGCATTCGTTGTTTCGGATGGGGCGATGACAAGTATGGATCCAAAGTAATTAAATTACTATCGCGGTTTCACTTTCACCCAGTTTCGTTGACAAGTTTCTCCTTACATATGTGGCAATATAGTAATTTATGCCCCGCGTTTTACCATCTTATTGAAGCGCTGCATTTTAATCAGCTAATAATTTAAGGAAAGTGTATGTTAGAAATAATGAAGATGCCCTGACGGAAATATTTTACTGAAATTGCAATGATTTTAATAACATTGCAATGTTACTGAATCACTTTCAATAAAAATCTCTTTCAATTGACACATTCTTAATGCCATTTTATTAAGATTTCAATAAGAATTCAGTACAGTTGTTGTATGAAAAGAGGAACGAAAAAATGCAACTACAGCGCATTCAATAAGCACGGCTACATTATAAATTGTAACTGTCGACATATGTGTGTGTGTGTGGTTACAATCGAGTACATAAATATGCGTATTTCAGTTGTAGGTTATTTATACAACTGAGAGAAAAACTCGACACACTTAATTCGAATTCATGCTTGCGTGGGATAGACGCGTTACGAATGAAGAGAATGAAAGTGTTGGTTGAGAGATAAAAATAAATCGCGATTAAATAATATGCCACTAATCACTAATTCGTAAGTTTACCTTGGAAAACAGATCTGCAGCGTATCGGAGATAATAAAAAGAAAAAAAATATGTCTATGTGCGAATCGTGCGATATTGCGCAATGCACGACGCAATGTGCCGATAAAATTATCACAAACGTAAAAAAGAGTTAATAAAAAATTGAATACGATAAGTGCACCGCGCCGAATCTAATACTTCAAAAATGTTCTTTTACACAATTTAAAAAAACTCTTTTAAATTTAAAGATTTTTTTCTTTTCTTTTTTATGATTAGAGACAAAAAAGGCATAAAAAAAATAAAGAACAGCGTTGTGATAAATAATGCCTCAAATTTGCTCAGAAATTAGCTTCAAGCTAAAACGATAAATAAATATATTAAATGCATAAAGAAAATGCAATAAATGCATTTTTAAAGTCTTAGCATTAAACTCTCATTATTAATTTGTGACACTCTAGGCGACATTACGTATCACGAGACAAGGTCAAAAATGATTTGCAAGTTCTCCGAATTATGATGTTACTGGGATCTCAAACCCGCGGGATATCTAGGAATAGTCCATTGCATGGACGCGAGGGAAGTATGGGAGAATGATTTTCTCAGAATCATAAATAAATTGCCTGTCATCGATCGCAATTCCAGCGTCACTGTTGATGCCCTCACTATCACGCTTTCCTGTTACAATAAAATTCAGTTTTTCTTATCCTTGCGTAAACGCAGCGCGTGCGATTGTATTTTTCCCTCTTTTCTTCTGCAAAGAAAAGGGTTCATTAAATATTCGCCGTTCCGTAATACGAGAGCGGAGAGACACATTGCGTTGCGCGGCTGGTAGTTTTGAGGTAGAAGGAAAAAACTAATAGCAGATATCGTGCGTAGACCCTCATGTGGAAAGAAATTTACGCACCGTGAATCTAAGGCCACGCTTAGAGGGATCTTTATATCGCGTGTAATTTTATGGAAAATGTACAGAAATAAGTATGAAAATATTGAAATCCTAAGGCAACGAATCTGCAATTCAAAGTCCTTCCACTTTCAATGCTATCAATTCACTTTCTCCATATATACGTATTATAAATATAAAATCGCAGGATTAATATATTATAAAATTTTCAGTATTAAAACTTCAAACTTTAAAATTACATGGAAAAAATTATATTTAATTTTTTTATTATTTTAACTGCTTTATTAGAAAAATAAAACGATTAAGCAAATTCGTGAGATAGAAAAAAATGCGATATAGTGAGCGATTAAAACTATTAGTTAATGGTCGATGCTATTAAAAATTAAATAAGTTCTCAAATTAAAAAAATAAATAAATAAAAGTGCGTTTGAATTTTTACCATTTTAAAAGTTTGAAAATTATAGCGTAAAGTCACAGAACATATTGCTTTTCGCTTTTTTAAATAGATTCCAGAAAATATTTGAATCATGCGAGTACATGAATTTTTGATATCTTGTTACTCCTAACGATATTACCGTCGACTAAGTGGTATGCACAAATATGAAGTCTTTTATCTGATAAGAACCGTTGGTTCATGATAGCGTGTTTAAACCAGATAAAACCATTTTTTGGTCGGTGATGTAAGACTAACAGAAACTGAATTAGAGCTAAGTTATAGTTTCAAAGAAACCTCTTAATAATACAAACATTTTCTACTTGTATTTCTTCTTTTATCTTTTCGTGTAAGTAATTCTTCGTCTTTTTCATCATGTAATAAGTAAAGAATTCTTACTCAAGATATCTTGAAGCAAATAAGAACAGAGTAAGGCTGCGAAATAATTAGTCCACTTCTGTTTTATCGAGACACGATAGACAAGAAATTACATTAAAGAACGTTTCATGCGGTTGTTTCAAATTCTGTTCACATTCTGCAGATGACAGCATTCACTGAAGACTATAGAAGCTACAGATACCGGTCGTATCGACGGATGAACGCAAGAAATTAATGAATTATCACTTTCAATAATAAAAAAATAACATAAAGAATCATTCGTCAATAAATGACATTTACAGAAATATCTAAAATATAAATATAAAATAAAAGCGCAAAAATATAAATATTTTTAACATTACTAAAACTACACTATTAAATATCTAAAATATAAATAATATTAATACCACGTCTCGAAAATTAACATGACTTTATAGTTCATTATGCATTTAACATCCTCTTTTTTGAAATATTGTCTTCATTTATGTTTATACAGTTATGGAATTTTCAGAGATATTGCATCGAAGTTATTGATTATATATGTAGATAAATATATTTTGTTATAATACTGTTTTTTTTAATTAAAAATCTACAGAAGAAGAATAGATAATGATGATCTGAAACTATATTATCTTTATAAATATATTTAGAAAATTCATATAAAAATTGAAGTAACCGGCGATGTACGACACATTTTACAGGAAGAAACACTAGATGGCACACTGCACCAGCCAAAAGTGTAAAGATATTTATTTTTGTAATAATATTACTACTTAAATTAAACTAATAGAATTAAATAAGTAATAAAACAATTTGAAATTGTCTCAGGAAATAATTCTCTGTCCGTAACCAATAATTATATGCAAATTAAAAAATCATTTTACATGAATAAGTTGTTTTATTATTACAATGTTATAATTGTTATAATTCTTATTACAAAAAATTTTTACTGTAAAGAATAAAATTACTTATTTTGGAATTATAACTTTACGACAATTAAATTTGTTTCTACAGAGAGATTATTTGTATTACTACTATTATTTTGTATTATATTAAATAAATATTTATTGCATAAATCTGCTTTATAAAGATAATTCAATTTCCAAAAATTGTATATATTAAAAAGATGTATAAAATAATAATTTTCTATTTCTGCAGTATTGGAAATTCGCGAGCATATCTTCTCTATTATTTTTTATTAACTAAAACATCGATAATTTTTTAAAGAAATTATTTCAATAATTTTATATTGAATATAGTACTGCGAAGTGTGTGCGACGTAGCAGTCTATTTGCGATGACAGCGAAGTCATTATCTTATCTGGCCTATTTTAAGTTTACGTTACCATATCGTGTGCAAATACTAGCTACGCCCAAATAACGTTCGGTATGAGAATCTTTAAAGAGTTTTACTGTAAAAAAAATAACGTTCGTAAATTATTAGAAGAACTTCATTTTAATTGCGTGCACATGCGCTTCCGACTTTAATGTCAATATTACATCTTTCAGAATATTTGTGTTCACGCTTTTAGCTCAGATTATTCTTGATTATCTAGAATAACTTCCATATATCATACTAGTTCCCAACAGATGGCAGATCAATAAATAACTTCTCTCGTTGGCATAGTAAGATTTGTATATTTACTCACTAAATACATCTCGAACATATGTATAAGTTTTTATTATAAAGTATATGTAGTTTTGTGTAGACAAGCAAGGAATTATCTTATCGCATATAATGGCAGATTACGCTTTAGTTTGATAATTAGTTTAATAAATAAATAAACAAGGAATGTACATATATTGTACATTAGAAAATAAAAATATTTTAATATCGCTTTTAATACGTAATTGTATTGTTATTTTCCACGGATTACAAACATCGAAGCCTTTAATCGTGCATTGTGAAATGTATAAATCCCACGCGATATACCTAGCGTCTACTGTCATTATCTTATCTTTACAACATTTTAAAAATATACGCGTTATCTTCGCTATAACTTTATATTCTTGCATATATATATATATAAGGTGCATCACTGTCTCTAACTCTCTGAATCCCTGATCGTAATTTTAGAAGAGATCTATCTGAGAACAAGTTCGTCGACCCATTTATTCCTGTATCGATTAATGTATCGACTACAAACGGATGATTTGATCTTTGTACTCGCAACTACGCAGCCAATATCTTCCTTTTCAATCTCACATTGGTGATGCTCAGGGAACGTGTCCCAGAATTAAAAAGTACATCTCTATTCCGCGTATCTATCTGATTATCTATTCCATTGTCTCTCTGCTCCGAAACCTCAGCCGACCGAAACATCAGTCATTAAAGTGTCATTCAGAGCCGCAAGTCCGTAAACAGATTCTCGCGCGATCTGTTCAACACTGCCGCTCATTTACGCTCATTCCCATCGTCCACGCACTTCCTTTCAGATGGACCGCAGCCTCTCGCCGTCGACGCCCACGCAGTCGATCGGCAACCGCGACGCGGTCTCCAACAATCTCTCAGCCCGCTCTGGCGAGCCCGAGCCCGAGCCCGAGCTCCGGTTCCTCTGGTTCCAGGTGGCGTACCGGTGCTCACCTGCCATATAATTTTTACCTGCGTCTCTCCACTGGATCGGGGACCAGCCGACCAATCGGCGCGCCCGACCCTGGGGCCCCACGCTCGGCGCCCATCTCTCGAGGGAAGGTACGCCTCGAATAGCACGCTCAGCTCGAACTTAGTTCAGAAATTCCGCCGTACGCAATAAACGAACGTGAACCGATTGTCCTGCCTGCGCATATTGCGCCGCGTCATCGTGCGCCTTGCGAGTGGATCGCGTTTTCTTTGGAACGTCGACAACAGTTCTGCGGACCAGGTGAGTGCGACAGAGCCAACGCAAGATGTGTCCCCTGGTCTTGGCTAGCGACGCGAAATCGAATGATCGGCAACGCGATCGGTCACTCCGTCAAGATGGCTCCGACCTGCTATAGTCCCTCGGTGCTTCCAAGTTAGGACGTGACGTTTAATCGTTTAGCGCCGGGAATCTTATCTTATCATCGTAAGCCATTTCATTGCGTTCGTCGCGATATACTTCCCAACTCCTTTGTTCGGTAGGCTATTTCGAATTTATCGTAATTCGCGGTATTTCAATCATTGCAGCGAACTTTTCCCATTTGCTTTCCTTATTCGAGATTGTGCAAAACTTGTGTCTTCCGTTTCGTTAATTTGCAATTTTAGATTTTAACACGCGAACCGATTTCTATGTGTGTTTATTGAATTAATTGCCTTACACGCCTTACACGCGTGTGTCAACAGGATAAAATACGCGAGAAATCCTAGAATCAACTGCGAACCGCCTTTTCTCGCTAGCAATTTTTTTCTATCTACAAAAATTTAAACATTTATACGTAATCAAAATATTTAAAATTCTCTGATAAACATCAGAGCGCAACATGTGTGGTAAGAAAAATTAAAAACTCAGATTGTCGGAGCTAGTGAAAATCTTCCTCATAATGCAGACGTCACTCGTTATTTTCAACAATTATGATGATTGTCACATCGATGAACCAATGAATCAATTATAAGGGCAACATTAACTTCATATTATTATAAAATTAAAAACGTGCTGTAAGTTGCAAGAAATGTATCGAGAAATATTTTCGTTCATATTACGCTCCATCATTAAAGTTATTGCGTAAAGTCTTTTAATTACACAGAAACACTTTTTGAATTAAAATACGTACACACGAAAAAAACGATTTTGCTAAAATATCTGAAAATTTAGCTGGATATAGATCTGAAAATAATTTTGTTAAACCATCAAAATAATTATGTAGAATGCACAAGAACATGAAAACTTTTTGCAGCATTGCTCATTACGTTTTAACGTCCTTCATAATTATTTTGATGGCCTAACAAAAGTATTTTCAGATCTGTATTCAGCTAAATTTTTAGACATTTCAGCAAAGACCACTTTTTCCGTGTAGTGCCTCGAAAGCGAAATTTCCGATCGCCGTAAAATTACAGGATCGGCGGTAAGTGCACTTGAGTCATCCTCATTTCCGATTCCATCCTTCAGGCGCACGGCAACGTGACCTGGAAACCGCTGGTAGTCGAATGCAAATTCCGGTCGCAAAGATATCGCGTCGATACGACGACGCGTCGCGAGCTGGCCGCGTCTATTCTATCGGTGCTCGCCTCTCGCGCGTTTGCGTATATCGCGCATAGAAATTCGCATGTCGCTCGCTAGTAACGCAATTCTGTTGTTGACTGTCGGTAGACTGTCGCGTGTACTCAGTGACCTCATCGTGTATTTTTAGGCGTTATATACGCGACCGTTCGGATCCACGTCGATCGGTCAGAAGAATCTCGGCCAGCTTCAGTCTCAATGACTTTCACGAAGAAACTTTCCACGAGACTCGGGCTCGCGGTGACATGTCGAGTAAATTACATTAACAAACATCGTGATTGCTCGCACAAACGAAATCTGGTATTTGAAAAATATTACCTTTTGGCCTTATCACTTTTCTGCGTTATCTTAGATACGAAACCTGTATTTTATTAAAAGAGTTAATCAATGTTTTAAAATTTTATTTTACTCGACATAGAGCAATTAATATTTTCCTAATTTATTTTATTATATTATTTATATCATTTTTACAATTATTTATTTACTTATTTGTTCTATTAATATGCAATTATATAATTGATACTTAACGTATTTCTTAATTCATGCGATAAATATATAAAACTTGTTTACATTTAAATAATTTGCTTAATCATTTAAATAAAAATGCGCAAATAAAAATTAATTATGTAAAGAATATGAAGTAGCATCCATTGCACACGCGTTAACGCAGTAGCGAATAACCAAAAACAAAGAGCTACTCACTACTTGCTCACGATGGCGAAGTAAATGCAATTAATCTGGTCAACTTTTTATCGCTATGAGATATCGTTCCGCCCATATTACTGTAGATACCGAAACTAAATAGTTTTGAATTCCCATTTTAAATTTTCGAAAATGTCATTGTTCATTAACATATTATGCAATTATAAGCTTACATACAAAAGATTTCAGACGAGAGAATATAAGATTTTCACTTAATGATTGCACTAAAGAAACTGCCGTGATTGTCTCATAATTTTAACACATCAACGTCTAATGCTCGAATACTAGCGAAAGGTAATTTCGTCTGCGTTTATATCACTTGGAGCTTCATTCTAACAGCTTCTTTTCTCATTGGTTGATTGCATTTTGAGCAGAGGTCCTTGTCTCGCCTGTACTCTTAAGTTCTTTATTTTCTCTGTTAGTCTTAAAAATATATTATAGTACAGTTACCTGTGCGAAATCTCTGCACTACAATGTACGCGGCACACTTTAACCGGCACTATTATTATTTCGCATCTTTCGGATTGTACCATTACGCAATGGCAAGGTCAGTGTCCACTCAGATGATCTATTTTTACATGTAAGAAGCGCGATTCATGCGCCTCCGTCGAGTCTGGTTGTAAAAGCAGACGAGCGCGTAATGACGGTCAAGGTACAAACAAAACATTAAAATTACAGACTCTATCAAATCGCCATGTTGCATTCTATACTGAATGCTGTTATTTATTATAACCACACATTCCTGAACGTTAAATTTTATTACAGAAATCTGAGCTTATCCTCACAAATATTTCACATCTAAAATTAAATTGCTCTGAATAATCATGTTTGATGAAAATCATGTTTCTATTAAAAAGAAAAACAAAATGAATCTAAAGTTTATTTAAAATTTAGGATTTTTTAAAACTGTACAAGTATTACTATATATAACGTTCTTCATAATTATTTCGATGGTAAAACTGAAATTATAACAAGAGTTATAAGAAAAAAGTATTATTTTATAATTATTCACACACACAAAATGGAATAACACAAGATGATTATTTTAATTATGAAATTTTTCTAAACTCGTACATTTGAGAAGCATTTATACGAAACGTTTAAAAAAATATTGCCAATTTAAAATATTCTTTAGTAGCATTATCTTGCCGTTAGGCATAGAATCTTCCTCTCGTCCCGATGCTTTCATTTGAACTTCGTTCCGGACGCATAAATCGAGTGGAAGAGCCAGTTCGTGCCAGATGTATCGATTTATTCTCTTTGCCACTTTGTCTTTTTTCCAAGTCAAAGAAAGAAGAACACGTACGCGATGTTTCACACAATGCTGCTCGGCAATAGGCTCTTTATGAACGTGATGAATAATACGATAAAGGAGATTAATACGTGATTATTACGTGTTTCTTATCGTACAACGATAGATTCGGGATTTTACTGATGGTTTATCCACATTTTTCCAATTACGCAACTGATTTTGTTATTATTCCTAAACGAAAAAGCAAAATAGAATTACTATTAGCCGGAAACATTAAACGAGATTCAAGAATCGCATAACCAGGAAATTATATCATAATATTAAATCAGTGGAATATATGCAAATATTTTTTGTTCTCAATAAGCATGTTTTTTTTCTGACGTCCCTAGTACGAATTAGCAGCGCGAAAAAATTCTCGCCTTAAATCCAAACGTGTTCAATAATTGTGTGATAAACTTCAAAGAATACATAAGAAGTTTTGTTTAATTTTTTTTATATATTCTAATTATTCTCGTTGCTCCTTTGCAATTAAAAAAAAATATTCAACGTGACTTTTTTTCCTAATTTTTAATTTGAAAATGTTTCGATTCAATGAGCTGTAACCTGAGTGTTTCCAGAAGTCAGTATCAAAGAACGCTTAAGCAATATTCCCGGAAGATATTTCAGTTCGGTTCATGTACGGTGCAACTATAAAAGGCCACGAATGTGCTTTCGATTCACCGTGAACCATAAGTCAGGACGATTTTCTCAATGCCACGTGACGCGGTCGGACTATATACGGATAATGATGATATTTTAAAAATACAAAGCGCTCGAGGCCATTACATTTCCTAATACATAATCCACAAAAAAAGCAATGTCATTTTTCTCGCAACCATTTTCAAAGCGAAAAATAATAATAATAGTTTCTTGGCAACAAAATACTATAATTAAGTTTAAATGGTTTGTTAGAAATCATGAAGGCGTTGCTTTTCTTCGAATTTATGTCCCGGACGATACCAGAGAACAAGGAAATATCAAAAATAATAGATTTCTGTTATCACGATTCTGCGCTAATTGGAAGCGTATACAGTTGTAGATAACTACAGATCGCAGCAATACATCACATGTGCTCAGTGTATGATATGAAAAATTTTACGAGTTTCGTGATTATGAGAAATTCACTTAAATAGTAGACAATAGTACATCCTAAATTTATATTATATAACAATATTTTTATAATTTTATATAAAATCAATGTATCTTTCAATTGCATAGGTGAAGAAATAACAGCATGTTAAATTTTTATCGAAAAATGATTCAAATTCACTGAAGAAATTAACTAATAAAAGCGTGCGCTAATAATGGATAACAATACACACTGATATATTTATATATAGTATCTATAATTCTATATAAAATCATTGTATTTCTAAACAGCATAATAACGGAATAATTGCACATTCAATTTTTATGAAAGTAAAATTGAAATTTAGTTAAATTGAACTAAAGGGATATAGATTAATAAAAACACATGTGCGCAATTTAAAGATATTCTGCGAAATCATGCAGTTTTAATATTTTGCTTTCCGTGCGGCGCGCGTGGGTGTTTTTGCGGCGAATTGCATTTAAACCGAGTGAAATATGTATATATTCTCAGTCCTTGGTCTCGGCGTTATTCATAAGCGGACAACCGGGCAGCCTCGTACCATCCGAATACGTATCGAATACGAAGTATCGAAACGTGCGGTTGCGTCCACTACTTCCATTTCTCTTTTCCTCCTGCCGAATCATGAAGATCTAGAGGGTCAACGACGTGGCTTGACCTCCAGTGAACAAACGGTTATTGACACAAGGAAAAGCATCGTTACGAGAAGCACGAATTGCCTCGGCGCTGATGAGATATCGTCACGGTTGATGATTTCTAGGAATTAAGATTCCCGCAGCAGATGCAGCGGAACTTAATCGAAACTAGACGCTCCCGAGGAGAGTTCTTGTGCAAGAAATTCTTGTGAGATATATAAACAATTGTAAAGTAATGGAGGAGATGGGGGGAGAATACGCTGAGCTTGTGCCAGCGTAATTTGTGTATAGTGTCGCTTTCTAGAGAGAGTTCAGGGGAGTTCAAGAGAAATTTAAAAAATCTAAAATATACGCAACCGCACCGCCGCCGTTTGCAGTTGCTGTACCGTTTGTTAACCGTACGCTAAATTACAACGGGCAACACAGCGCGGCCAGAGACAAAACAAATATACTCTTCGAGTACAGAGTACGAGAGATAAATATACCGATAACACACTGAGATAAAACACAATATCTTTTGTGATAAAAAGGAAATGGCGACGCTTTCCTCAAGAGTTAAATAACAGGTAAGATAATAACGAGAGAAAATAACGAAAAAGTGGATAAAAATTATAATTAAAACGTCATTTGGTACGTGAAATTGGATTTTTAAACCGGACTGGCGATAACAATTGAATTAAAGATATCACCCAAGAATCGAAGTCTAAGAAAATATTTGTTTCACACTTTTGCAATAGTTAGTCGTTGCTATTCTTCTACTCTTTTTTCTATACGAGTTACAAGTTTTTTGTTATGCTATTCAATGATAATACTTTGATTATGAAAACATACTGTGTAATATCACGTTAATATTAATTACAATTAAATAAAGAGGAATGCCATTAGTATCTTTATTTATATACAAAAGATATTGGTCGAACAAAATAATTTAAAGTATCATCATAATAAATTTATAGTATCCTTCGCAATATGACAGAAAAGTTAAATATGAAAATACATATATCTCTCTCTATATATATAAAGTAAAATATAGGAACACATATATCCCCATATGCAAATAAAATTAAATATAAAAATGCACGTGCCATCGAATTTATTATATATCTATAATTATATAGCTTTGCATACGGCTATTAAGCTTTGTAAGGAGATCGAGCAATCTGTCATCGTGTAACTGCTCGTGTTACCAATAATTGCAACGGTCGCGCATTGCGTAAGTTCCAATTATGATGCGAGAGGCGTTTACGCGACGAAACAGGAGCATCGCGAGGCATCGCGATCGCGGAAAAAAAAATTGAATACATATGCTGGTCTTCATGAAAAGGCGGAGAACTGCGAGCGAAAGGAATGTATTCCTCGCTCAACATTCTCGTTTAATGAGTAAAGCGGTTTTATGACCCGTGCACATTTGACGATATAGAAGCTGTAGGTAATAACAAGCGATAATTATCGTAACCGCTGGCATACTACACCAGTCAACCTATACGCGTGTTTGCAACCGAGAGACGCTGATATTTTATCTACGTCTGAGGTTTCTAATGTGAAGTCAGATTCTTTGACTACCAGTAAAAAATCGTTTAATTATGCAAACTATTACGCGTAGATTAATCGCTGTTAAATTATTGATCATTTCTGGTTTCCTTTCGAGTTCATACATGTTCATAAACGCGAATGAGATTGAATAAGAAATATTTTGTCATTTAATTAACATGTTGAAAATATGAAACAGCATTAGAATAGTCGCGTGTTAGCCTGGCCTGAGGGAATCACACTCGTTCACCGTGACAAAACGAACGATAGAATGGACGTGTAATTCCTATTTGGAAAGCAAGGTATGCCTCTTCGAGGACGCATGTTCGCATCGTGCTGCAATCGGATACGCTCGCGTACGCCCGACGGAATGTGTCGGATTGAAGGCGTGGGCATTTAAAAAAAAAAATATCAGACTTCAAGAACGTTCGTGATACGCAACACCAATATCTCTTCGTATTTAAAATTGAAACGCGACTTGAATTACGATTGTCGCAACAATAATAATTTCTAAATTGTTATTAGCAGGCACTGTTACGAAAGGAAAAGGAGTTTGATTGATGCCAATATAATTTAATTGCCTCCTGTAAGTCGCATTAAGATGTATAAAAAAACTTAATTGATAAAGAGAGTGCGATAAATCGATGACTTGAATATCGTGAAAAAAAAACTGTAGATGAAAAAAATTTTCGAAGAGTTACTTATTATATAATGTTTACTTATTAAGTAATGTTTTATGCATATGGACAAAGTATAAAAATTGCTACGCTCATTATTGTTTCGAGATTTTGGAAGCGTGTATTGAGGATGATGGTGGTAATGGTCGAGAGGCGACAGAAATGATTGCTAACTAAGTATCTTTATTGGATATGTTACAAGATTGATAATTTGTGCGCGACGGAGATGTGTTCGCGTCCGAAGTCGAGTAAGATCTGTGTCTTGTCCGGGCCAACGATTTCATTTCCTAACCGCTGCAGATCGAACGGATTAGAACGTGCTCTAACAATGGAAATGTACATACAAAATTTTATGACCACCGAATGTTAGAAAATTTATGACATCCGGAGGTCATACGCCCAGTTAAGTTAAACTTTCTCTTTTTTTTCTTTTTTCCTGAGGAAATTGTAGCAAACAATTGCCACGAAAAAGAAAAAAATTTTCTTTTTCGTGGCAATTGTTTGCTACAAGATAAATAAGATAGATGTTTACGCAATGTATTATTTCCTTGGGATTGCCACTCTTTCTTCTATACTCAGAGAAATAATTATTTCAAGTACATTATTCCTACAATGATTTCTTTAAAGACAAGTCTGAAGTAGGATAAATATTCATATTTTACGGAAAAAGCTAGAAATACTAAAGAAGTTTGTCCTATCTAAAAACGCATCTCCTGTAAAAGTATTTTTATAATCAGTACCGTTTGTCAGTTAATAGCTACTTTTTTCATCCTTTTATTTTCATCTTTTTATTTTTATCACATTTAAAATCTTCTTTTGCTCCAAAAATATTTTCCGGATTCTATTTAAATATATTCTGCTAGAATTATCTCTATGCGAATCGGTCAAGATCTAGGTGATACGCCCGCTGTGTTACTCGAAAATAACCGAGATGTCGAGATTAGCTGGGTCCTTCTTGAATCAAGTTGGTCTGCTGCTCCCCTGGACCCGTCGGCAATTTGCGACTTGAGGGGAGGAGCTGAACACCTGCGCTTGCTTCATTTCGAAGCGAGTAATTCTACCTGACTTAAACCGCGTCGAGGAGCCGTCAGTTATCTTTGAGAGATCGAACAAAGACTCCAGATGGAACTCGTGGGTCCTATATTTAGCTTCCGCTTCTTAAATTCACGCGTAAACGCGTATGTTTATTCACTTTACGTTCGATCTTCCTGTAGATACATTCCACCAGCGACAGCAACGGTCGGCCAATTCGCATCTTTTCTTAAGAAATTTCTCCGAGCCAACAAAGAGAGGCACCCATATGGCTCTGAAAAGAACGAAAATTTTCGTGGGGACCGTTCCAGTATCGTCTTCAGAATATCTTCTTTCAGTTGATCTCAATGGATCACGGAGTAGCCGGTGAGAAGTCTTGTGCTGCTGGCGTGGATGTCAAGCACAAACATAATTCGCTTAATTCATCGAAGATTATTCTCTATTGAATGATAGAGAATCAGGATGACATTCCAGGGATGAAGAGGATCTTAGCCTGTCCTCCGCTCTATCTCAATTCAATTTAAAAAATCGTGACGCGAATGAATGTCGATAAGCTCTCATGATTAGCACATAGCCCAGCAATAGTTCATGTTGCTGAACGAAATAAATGAATCTATCAAGAGGCGCGGTCGCGACTCGCGCCAAGTGTAGTAAAATAACTTCATTGCTCTGTATTGAATTCTTCATCATAATTTGTACTTTGGAACTAAATCTTCCAATTTCTGTAACTTTATGTTTCTCGAATGTTGAGAATTTTATGATTTATGTAAGTTAAAGGTTTGATCTCCTAGACACTGCTATACTTTTTTCACTGAATCCTGAAGAAAAAGAAAACAAAAAATAATTCCATCGTCATCAGATGACAAGAATCATCTCTCGTTGCATCATTGTGCATAGGTCGAATGTTGTAAATTCTTTGAAATATAATTAACTAGTAATACCAATAATATTACCTAGTCACGATTTTGTTTCGAAATGTTCATGATAAGATTGTCGCATCGTTCGTCGTTTCGATTTCGATTGACGTTCTAGTATCGTTTAATAGTCGAGAACTTCTCGGAACTAGTCTGCGTCTTTCCGACGCGCGAAAATAATAGGCCGATTTCAGTATTTGCAAGTCGTCGCGGCGTTTCTACCGCATACCGATGTATTTCTTATATACAAGGTACTCGTCGCTAATAACTATTCCTCGTGCTCTTTGCATTTGCATCCCGAAGCTGAAGTCTGCGCCAGGAGATTGTTTACGCGGAAGAGCGCAAGATTCTCGTAACAATTCGCGTAAATCCCGATCCAAGAATGAACGCACGATCATTATTTGTCTGAACAGCTCTGGGAACGAAAAGCAATGCAAATAAATCTGCTCGATATATCTGAACGATGACGAGAATAAGAGCAACGTGATATTCTTCGCCCTATCGCTTCTTATTAATAAAAATTTCTGCAAATATTGATGATATGTTCTTAATAATTAAAATCAAGTTTTAAATTTATTATAAAAAACTGATTTTAATGAAGCAATTTTTTTATGTCGACTTAAATAGATGGAGAACATGGTTGCTCTATAAAAATTAATTGTTAAACTAACATAAAGGTAAAGTTTCGTAAAGTTGAGTCAGCGCAAAGTCTTATTTCGCTTACTCATCCTACGCCCTAATTTGTGCCCACCTGGAAATTTTTCAGCCACTCCGCGACTTCCGCTTACACTTATGATTACAGTGTTTCGTCAGTCACGGATTTTTCGGTAGGAATACCGTACGAAGCTTCGCGGGCGAGTATTGAGAACCACGATTGATAAAAATATTCAGTTAGAAAATCGATCTTCGTACTTAAGCCAGTGTCATACAAACTCTCGATAAAGAATACGTGACTGATAAAGGCGTAAATCGATTGAATACATGAAACACGTACGTACAGTTTGCTCGCTAAATGACAAAAAAAAAAAATAATTAAGCTGAAATTTCAGTGCTTTAGAAATTCATACGTTAAGGAATCTGTAGTAAATTTTATTTTTAAAAAAATCGAAGCCCTTTTATTAATGCTTTGATGTGCGATATATTATTTCAGAGCCGATCGACTTTCGAGATAATAATCTCCCTTCACATCGGTTACGAAGTTGTTCGTCCCACATTTACTGCCAAATACGTTCATAACGTTCGTACCGGTGCAAACAGGTTTCCTTGTTGTTTGTGTAACAGTCAAGAACTATTATGTATTATTGTATATAAATAACGTAATAATAACATAATAATAATATTATTGTAATTGAAATAATTTGTGATAATTATTATAATAATTATTGTAACAATACTTGTGATTATCCGCGATTTTTTTCTACTAAATTGATGTTTAATACATAATATAATAAATTATCAATTAGCTTCAACGTTAAAAATGTTGCATGAAAATGAAGTAATAAGACATATCGCGAGAAAAATGAAGTGACGTCTTTTTGCCCGATGACGTATTTTTCACATAAAATATTTCCTTATGCCTCTGCGTGTCATTGCGTAAGAACAATCTCGCAACATGTATCGCGTGTTTAATAACAATTGCTGCCACTCAAAAGAGACATTTCTCATTTTTTCGATGACTCCGGTTTCGTCAACTAGACCATTCTAATGAGCTACATATGTTTTCATCCACATTTGTCGAAAAGTTCGTAACTATATCCATATGTGCCAGAAGTCGCGCCAGTCTGCAAATCGTCACGGTTATCTAACGTCAACGTCTGTAGGTGGGGCAGTAACATTGTGCAGTGCGAACAGCGATGCATCGGGTGTAACGTCATTCGTTAAAATCTCTGACATCGAGAACGAAGCAAGAGTTTGAACTGTTTTCCGAGTTTGTGACGCGCGATCACTTCTGATTATCGTTCGAATAGGTAATGATACATTTTTGTACGGGAATTCGATAAAGTCTCGATCATTCGAAAATTTTTTAAGTAAATCATTAATTCAAAAGAATTTCTCGCAAGTTAAAAAGTTTTGAAATAAACTGCATCGTCAAAGGCATTACTTCGCACTTGCAGCAATAAAACAACGTAGCACAGTTAAATTCCATTTTGCGCCTGCACAGATGTTAAAATAGCACATCCGGTTTGGCAAAAGAAACCTTAGTTAGCTTAGTGCAACGACTGAAGGTATTCCGGAAGAAGTTTGCTCTTGTTTCTTTACAGACCGCAAGAGTTTCCGCTCTTGCACTTGATTGCATCGACACGAACATGACGCCTCGACGCAACACACGATCTCTTGACAACTTTGATACAGATTCTTGGTACACTAGGCTGTAGAGGAGTGACAAAGCGTCATAACAAAGCATATATTTGTAGCGTTATAAACCGTTGTGCATAAATAATTATGTAAAAAAGGATATAAATTTCATTATTAATGTATAATAAATTAAAATTACATTTTTAATGTTTAATAAAGTAAAATTCGTATTTTTTAAATATTTGTAACTTGCCCGTTTCGATATTTATGAACTACGTTTCGAAAAGTCAAACAGAATAATATTTGCTTTGTGGAGTAAATTGGTCAGCAGACGTTATTTGAGAACGGATGAGAAAAAGTCTCACGTTACACGGAGCATCTCAGAAATGATGCATTTTCTGTGGTCCGGTTTAAAAATTTTTAAGACCGCACTAAAAAAAAATTATTTAGTTATTTTTTAAGAAAAATATACTAATAGTTCTCATAAATTAAACTTTCAAAACATAAAAATTTTAAAGATTAAAAAATTGCATTAAATTATTTATTTTAATTAGTTATTTGTACCGAAATATAAATTATAATATAACTTAATTTTCGTATATCACATTCACTACACCTTTATTCATATGACAAAACTAGAACATAGTTGATAAGTTATAATATAATAATAAAGAATCTGATAGCAAATCTATAATAGTATGAGCACATATATCTTCGCTAATGCACCTGAACTACCGGCAAGCATCGCATATAAGATAATATTATTGTATATAAGATATTCTTATCCAATGACGAAGATCGATTATTTTCAGAAGCCATAACATGGAGATCTCAGCAGCTTGGCTGCTGACCATCTTCTTGGCGGTCACTACTATCACGATCGACGCTTCACCTACTTCAGAACCATTCACTACGAAAGCCGTTCATACCAGCACAGAGGATGCAACGACCGAATCTGCGAAAACAACGACATCTAAAAACAACTTTATAGATTACGCCAGACCCTTCTCGAATGTGAAGGATATATTAATGCAAGAAATCAAAACTTTAGACAAAGACGCCTCCGATGATAAGGTAAGAGCGAATTTTTTGTTACATGTACACGGAAAAAACGATTTTGCTAAAATATCTAAAAATTTAGCTGCTGATACAATCTGAAAATAATTCTGTTGGATCATCAAAATATAAATTATAATACACTCCAGTTGATTGCGAGAATATCTAAACTATTAGTAATATTGTTCATCATTAAATGTCCTTCATAATTATTTTTATAATGCAACTAAATTATTTTTAGATCGGTATTCAACTAAATTTTTAGATTGTTTAGCAAAACTGTTCCGTATAAAATACTGCGTTGTAATATTTGTAATCAACTATAAAGAGATATATGTGGTCATATCTTTTTATATGAAAGATAGGCTAATCGTAAATTTTCTTTTTATATAAAAGATAGCTCTGTCATAAATTTGCGAATATACGTAAAAACATTTATCACGTATTAACAGATAATAAATTTCTATTATTTGCGTCATCGCAATACATAAACGACAAATAATAATAATTATTTTATTGGAACATAATTTAAAAGGTCAAACTCTGGAAATGTATACTATACTAATTGATAAAAAAATGATTATTTAGATCCAGGAAGAAGTAGCGAAGACTTTCAAGGCCGAGGCGCAGAGAGACACCACGAACTTTCGAATGAAGACGACCCCTAAACCGATCAAAACAGTGAAACAAAACGCTCTTCTGGAGGAAGGTGAGGAATTATTGGACAAAAACGATTCTGGACCCTACGAGGATGACGAAAACGATAGCGATGACGACGACGATTTCAGCGACGAGGAGTACGAGGACGAGGACGTGGACGATGATGAAGAAGTTATGACACAGTGCCCTGATTATTGCAAGTGCGCCGGGCAATACGCCTCCGCAACGACTGCAACGTATGTTTCTAATCGGATTATTATATAACTGAATAACGTCCCTTGGTGTGACGGTAGATAAAGAGTCCGTAGATAGGCCACTTCCTGTTTAGAGCTCAATAATATGACACGGTTCTCTGCATTAATAAGAAGTTAATACTCAGATATACTTGTTATAGAATATTGTCACTGTTTGCGCACATGGATGTACACAAACGCCGATTACACGAGATTATTAAAATATTACGTAAATATCATAATTATATTTAAACATAATTATTCCACTATCTTTTTTTACGTTACAATGATTTTCTTTAAGCTTAATAAGTTTGCTAATTTAGCATTAATTTCAGTTAGAATATTAAAATTATTAAATGTCTTCTGCAGAATAATCAAACCTAAATTGATTAAAAAAAATATTAATTATAATTTATCTAATATTCATGGTGACAATCACATTCAAATAGTATCAGTAATAGTATGTAATTTTTCCATTAATTCCTCATTTTTTTACTATTTATTCATAGATGCACCAAACTGGTGAATGAACAGTCCTTCGGGCCAAGTATCGCTCATCTGCGCATCGAGAACGCCGGCGAGATACAACTGGGACCGAACGCCCTGCGGGCTCGCGGTCTTCAGCAATTGGAGTCCATCACCATCGTCGACACGCGCATAGTCGAACTAGACCGCACGGCCTTCAATGGCATCACGTACCTGTTTGCCGTGAACTTGACACGCAACGGTCTGCAGGACATCCACCCGAACACCTTCCAGAATAACACGCAACTTAGCCTGCTCACGATCGCCGGTAATCCGCTTAAGCACATGCACGACACGAGGCCGACGAAGCATTATCTGCTGCACGCACCCTCGGTCACCGATTTTGATTTCTCGAACAACGAAATATTACGGTTGAAACGCACCGCCTTTTCCAAGATGCCTCAGCTCAACTTCATCAATCTACGCGGTAATCGGCTAAGAGAGCTCGACGGTATGATCTTCGACTCGCTGGACCAGCTCATGGAAGTAGACCTCTCAGATAATATGCTGAATGAGATCCCGATCGATCTGTTCGTTGACAAATACGTGCAAATTCTTCGCGTTGCTGGTAAGAGCGAAGAGGCCACATGTACCACAACATTATTTATCAATAATTTAAAAAAAAGAAACGAGAATTTGTTAAATCCGATTTTCATTCAATAATATTTAGATGCAGAAAATAGTAAAGTGTTGAATTAAAATTTTATTAAAAGTGTCTAAAGTTAACAGAAATAACACACAAAAAATTTAATTTAATCAGTTTATTGGTTAATGTTTCTTGCAAGTTATAATAATTTCATGGATATGGGAACTATAATTAAAACAAAAATATCATTTTCAGGAAATAATTTATCGACGTTGGCCACTATAAGTTCCTCGAAACTGACGATGCTCGATGCTTCAAGAAACAAGATCAGAATAATTGGCAAAGAGGACCTAGAAGGCGTCCCAAATTTGGACCAATTATATGTCAAGTCCAATAATTTGAAGAGAATTCATCAGCATGCTTTCAGCAAACTCGATCAATTACAATACCTGGATATCAGTGATAACAAGCTATCCTCGTTAACCGAGCATCACTTCAAGTCCATTTCAAGACTGCAAGTTCTGTTGATGAATGACAATCCCGGTTTACAAGTTCTGCCAATTTTCAGAACTTACGACCTGAAATACAACACATTCAGGTTAGTACATCACTTTGCCGTTTTACTTCAGCATGTAAAGAACCAAACAAGTTAATATGTAAGCAATAATCGTTATTATTCAACAGCATCACTCGTTTCGAGTGCGCGAATTGTGGTCTTGTCAGCATCGAGCCAGGCACATTTGACGAAATGCCGGCGCTGTCTCGGCTGAAACTTTCGAAGAATCGCCTGACCGGCTTGCCCGATGGACTCCTGGAAAATCTCTCGTCTCTTCGTGAATTGGATCTGTCCAATAATTATATCGCTACTATTCCATCCAATATGTTCCGCGGCGCCATAAATTTGGTCAAGCTGAACCTCGCCCGCAATTCGTTGAGGACATTGCAAGTGACGCCATTCCTGAGCCTTCAAGCACTCTCCAAGTTGGATGTGAGTCGGTGCAATCTGGAACGCGTCTGGAGCGAAGCCAGAGTGCCGTTGAAGAGTCTTCGGTGAGAAGCTTACAGAAATTTATACTATGTATATTCTTCCGTGAATTGCATCGCATTTAAGAATTCAAAATTCCCTTTTAATAAGATTTTGAAGCTTCTCAAATCTTTTGTATTACAAATAAAATTGTTCTATGATAATTTTGCAACATCAAGGTATTCATTGATTAATGCTATCTTTTTATTTTTGTTTAGGTACTTGTCAGTTCGCGATAATCTTCTAAGACGAATTACCGTCGAGGAACTCAGGGCGACGCCGCATCTCACCGGTCTGGATTTGTCGCACAATCCTCTGGATTGTGACTCCGAATTCACCGAAGCTGTGCAATGGCTCACCGATCATGGTGTTGCACCGACAGAAGTATTTGAGTGAGTATTCAAGTTCAATCACTCAATATTTATAGAATATGTTACATTTCTCAATCTGTTATAACATTTTTACAGGCTTGTCAGTGATAAGTTTGATATTGAAGATACCGATAACTCCATGGATATCAATCAGTGGACAGATTTGGCGAAGGTAGTTTGCGATGGAATCGAGGATGGTCCACCAGCAAGAATACTTCCTGGCAAAGGCACAAACCGGAAAGACATTCGTCTAGATCTCGATATTGTAGAGGATTCCGATCCCTTGAAAAACGAACTCGATAATGACGAGGTAAGTCGACAATAAAATAAATCTCAAAACATATCTTAGAAACATTTCTTTTATACACATCTATTATTTAATACCTTTCAAAATATAATTTTCAATTCTTCAATAATTTATTGTATATTTATTTTCCAAATTGAAAAAATAATGCATGATAACGCTGCATTTATCGCAGAAGCTGATCCTCGATCGTGGCATACAGCGTATCGACGAACCGCGACTCGAAGAGGATCAAGAGTATGACGAGGACTTCGCGGTCACCACGGAATATCACACTTGGTACAACTTGAGACCCGGCTTCAAAGTCTGGCTGATTTCCGGTACCGTCCTGTCTGTTCTGGTAGTCTTCCTGTTGGTAGCGCGCATCGCCTGCTGCTTGGCGAACAAACGAGGACGAGGTCCCGTAATTAGGCCACCCATGATCCTTCGTCAGGGCCTGGTCGACAACAAGAATTGCGGTTTAGTGTACAAACCACTGCAGGAGGAGATAGCCACGCCTCACATGCCGAAACGAGGTAGCTTCTACTCGAGCAGCGCCTTCCATTACAACAAAATCGTGCCGGAGAGTGTATAAGAGAACTTGTTTCCTGATTAATTAAGTGGCCAATTACGCGCCGATCGATATAATTGGCCGTGAACGGCAGCCCGTCGAAGATCATTTTGCGCCGTTCTGGCGAATCAAGAGAAGTTCTTTAGACTGTTATTGGGTGAACGACGAAGCCGATGAGGATGATTAGGCACCACTCCTTCGACCATGCAACTCACAAAATATGTGTATATCTGTCAATGTATACGTATATTCTTTTCAGCAAATTGTACATTATTTTCATTGAAAAAGTAGAAAGTCATGAGCATTTAATTCTACCTCTTAGAAATGCACACGATTGAAACGCATGTTTCTTCAAGGCTTTGTCGTATTCTCAAAGTTTAAACAAAACACGTGATTAATAAGCGTTTATTGTTATTATATTAACTCGAAGATGCCTGATAGAATAATAGTTATATTATCTTAGATATATGTATAAACCGCAGTACTGTGCTACAATCATATATAATCGTATATCTTTTTGTAAGAAACAACGAAAAATTAGATTATTTTTTACAAAAAGTAGAGTTACGAAAAATTACAACAACGTACTTATTATTTATAAGCTACAAGTTTGTAAAAGCTTTACTCAGTTAAGCAGTGAATTTCAAGGTGTAATTCAAAGAAAAGCAGTACTGCTTAGAAGCATATTTAATCCAATGAAGATTTTACATGAAAATGTAACTTAATAATAATAGAAATATTACGGAAATTGGGCAGAAGCGTGTCTACTGGTGGCCGGTGATGGACGAATGAGAGAATTACGTATGACAGATGTAAAATTTTATACGAAACGGAACGAGAGAGCACACTGTAGGATGCCCAGTCATAGTAATATATGCCGCTACCATAAAACAATAATTTTTAATTGACAATACTCTCACTCATCGGTGAGAATTCGAAAATTCATGTCGAAGATAATTGTTTTACGTACGTTATGTCGCTGCGTGCGCACAAGCTTTATTATGCTATTATACATTTACGCTGTAAATAATAAAAACCGTTTTAATAAAATTTTATTTAGACCAAATTGGAATCTATTTTTTACCTTGATCAAGTATAAATATTAAAAAAAGAGGTAATAATGATAAAAAAAAGAAATTTTAACCGAAAAGGTTACTGCAATTCAAGAAGAAAAATATAAATAATTGGTTTATCATGTTTTGTATTTTCTTTTTGATCAATATTCAATCAAGGTTCAATCAAGGTTCATGAAAGTAAAACGTGTATAACCACTTGTATATTTATAGAAATATATGACGTGGAACTGAATGCAAGCTCGATTGAATAACTTCTGTCACAATAAGAAGCAACGTGATAAACTTATGTAAAAGAAGGATAGCCGTTCAAAATCAGGCCAGAATCATTGACGCACATTGAACAATATCTTTTTGCATTGCAGTACATGCATTCCGAATTTCATTACTGAAAAACACTGATAAGAGTAAAATTCCAAGTGGAATTAGAATTTTTTTTGTAAAAGTTTTATTTTTATATAAAATTTTTTTATTAAGTATAAATCATCCATAAAGATATAATAAAAAAAATATTATATTTTCCTTTTTAGATTACAATAACATTTTTGATTTCTAACATTATTTATTTCCTGCGTCTCTTTTTTGTATTTGATTAAATGTAAATTTTATTTGATTTAAATGTATCAATTTTTCAAAAATTGAAATTTTTAATTAATTTTTAGCTTGAACGATATAAAGCAAATAGCATCGTAAAACGTGGTTCAGTAAAGTTCTATTGATACAGCCCTGTATGAATACGAACACATGGATAATAGAGCCACCTCATCAAAGACCTAAGTGGTAAACATGTTAGTAGTGAAAGGAAGGGGAATATGAACTGGCCGTGGTACCAAGTCGGGAGTCACGCACGAGAATTCGTGGAGAACGTTACTACGAGATATTTTTGATCCAAAGATCTGTTACAGGTTGCTTCAACTTGCGTCGGCTCTTAAAAAGTATTCAAAATGCTGCCGAGACGGCGTGTCATAGAGCTTCTGCAAGTCATTTCGTCCCAATCGTAAGTAAACTGTCTACCACAAGTTTTTGCATAAAAAAAAGGTAATAGACGCTACCATTAAAGAATTCGCCAAGTATTTTGATCATTTGCAGTCTCTATCATAGATTAATAAATATGATAAAAATAAAATTAGTCAGAAGATACGCTGCGCTTTCATTTATTTAAGAGTAACAATTATAAGATAATAATAAAGTATGTTCTAAAAATATATTTTGAATATATTTAGAATAATAAATATATTTAGAATACTCTATATTATTAAAGTAGTGAAAGTAATTTTCGTTGGATTTATGAGAATATTATATACATGTAAGAATCTGAGAACGTGAGATATAACGACGACAATCTATCAATCTACATATGTCAATCCATTAAAGTAGCGCGCATTAACTTAACAGCGGTTCTCGATGGATTTATTTTTGGGATGAAGAATAGAAATGTATTTAATTGCAAACGTAAAATATGAGATTTAAATTGTTCTGAATTTTCAGATGCAAATGTCCAGCGCACGGAAATCCAGGAGCTGCCAGCATACGGGATCACGGGAAAGCTTGGAGCACTGCAGCAAACGCTACAGCCGACAAGGAATATGCTTTCGAGGTAAAATTTGTATAAGGAGAAAGAAGCTGTTAGAAAATCTCCTTAAAGTGCATGTTAATACATTGATCTTATCGCAGACTCCCTCCGATTACGAAATCGAAGGCCTTCTGCATATGTTACGTATTCAGATAAGAATTGTTTTTACCACACTCAATGCCACATTTTTAAGCATCTGATAATAATTTAAATATTATGTCATAACACGTCAGGTGCAATAACAGATTTTAACAAAACTATTTCGTAAAAGAGATTATTTTATTAGAAATTATTAAATAAAGTAAGAGCTAGTTTTATTTTAGAAATTAGATCAGATTAGTATGCAAAGCAATAAAATAAAAAATATTAAAAGTACAATAAATGTTAAATCTCTTCTTTCCAATAGTTTATTTTTCTTTCTTCGTATTACTTAAATGTTTAAAATAATAACAATATCTTTATGCATTATATTAATTATTAATAGTTACGTAAAATTTTAGATGGCTTGTTCTACGGTGCGGTATGGAATAGGAGTAACGAGAGAATTGGGAATGGACATACAAAATTTGGGAGCGAAGAAAACGTGTCTGATGACAGATCCTAATTTGGTGAATTTAGCCCCCGTAAAAACTGCCATTAACAGCCTCTCCAAATACGGAGTTCAATTCGAGATTTATGATAAAGTCCGCGTAGAACCAACTGAGCAAAGCTTACAAGATTCGATCGAGTTTGCTAAGCGTGGAAATTTTGAAGCTTTTATAGCAGTACGTATGCAAGAAACACGATAACAGATTATAGGTAAAGAGAAAGTGCCAATGCCACTGACTTTTAATGCCACGTTTTTTATACTATATATAAATCACACTTTCTGTATCAACTATAATTAAAATAATAACTTCTTTTATATATTATATAATTATATTATTAATTATTATTGTATAAAAATATATTATTTATAATTATTATTGATCTGTAGGTTGGCGGTGGTTCTGTAATGGATACCTGCAAAGCGGCAAATCTGTATAGTTGTGATCCAGACGCCGAATTCTTGGATTATGTAAATGCGCCGATTGGAAAAGGTAATCCAATCCGGGTTCCTCTGAAACCACTTATTGCTGTTCCGACGACCTCAGGTACCGGTTCTGAAACAACTGGAGTATCCATCTTCGATTATCGACCGTTAAAGGCCAAAACGGGGATCGCAAACAGGTAATGTTTATTATGGGTTGTATTGGATGAAAAAAGATGAACAAACAAATTAATTTGTTAATTTTCTTCGTAGATCTCTACGTCCCACATTGGGAATCATCGATCCCCAGCATACTCTGACTTTACCAGAGAGAGTATGTGCTTACTCTGGTTTCGATGTGCTCTGTCATGCTTTGGAATCTTTCACGGCGATACCTTATACTGAGAGGACACCATGCCCATCGAATCCAATTCTGAGACCAGCTTACCAAGGCAGCAATCCTGTCAGTGATGTTTGGGCACGATATGCTCTCCAAGTTATGCGCAAGTAATCAATCAGTTAATAATTTAAAAAATTACAAAATTGCGTATTTACTTTGAACCAAAGACATTTTAAACAAAAAATAGTGATTGAATTTTTAATTCAATCACTAGAAATAAAATTACAAATTATATAATATTAAAATAGGTATATTAAGAAAGATCTTAAAAATATCTCTCTCAGCAAACATGTAAAAAAAGATAAAAAATTAGATATTTTCTTAACTTTCCATCAATTTGGCATAAATTAAACATAATATTAAAATTTAAGAAATTTTGAAATAAGTAAACGAATAAACAATATGTACATAATAATCTTCTGCGATTTCTTGTCTAGATACTTCGAACGAGCAGTTTACAATCAAGAGGATTTGGAAGCGAGGAGTCATATGCATTTAGCAAGTACAATGGCGGGTGTTGGTTTTGGAAATGCTGGTGTTCATCTTTGTCATGGACTTTCGTATCCTATCAGCGGAAATGTTCGAAATTTCCAACCAAAAGTAATTACTTAAATTCATATATACTTCTTTTATAGCACCAGTATATAGGGTAAAGTCGCCTATTATGGGATAGGGTTCTAATCGAATCTAATCTAATCTAATCTAATCTAATCTAATCTATGAAGTAGCGAGGTTTCTGCTACATTACTAAACGCATGTGGTTGGTACTATCATAAACTTATTACTCTTGGGGTGAAATCTATTTAGTAGAAAATTCATTATTAGATCATGCATGCAGTCATTGAAAAAAAAATTTTTCGAAATTGGATGTTATCAAGATTTATTGAGATGAGTTTTTAAAACTTGTTTATTATAAAATAAATAAATATTTGATGATAAATTCTGCATGCAGTGATGGAGTAAAG